>JAGVSQ010003706.1:0-20958 GCA_022683975.1 Rhyacophila evoluta
GTAGAAGTACAGTGTTACACAAGGTCGATGTGCATACCGATTGCGAGGTTTTTATCAATATACGTAAACATACAAATTCAATAACATATATAACTGAGTATCAGATGGATGCAACTACATAGAGTAATTTTTTTAGAAAAGCCACAAACTGTATGTTTTTTTCAACTCCCATAAATTTCATAATATTTATGCAAATCGATTAAAAAATATATGTAATCAATCAGTTATGAATCGGAAACAGACAAAAAAATTATACTCTTTACACCTTTCTGAGTCGTTATGCTTCTGTAATAAATTTTGCGATATTCTGTACAAACAACCAATCTATCAATTGTGTATTTAACTTTAACAGGAACACTTTGGGCAGTGGTTCATTGGGGACAGAGCGCTGCCCTGCCTCTTTTTTTTCAACCAGCACAAGTTTTTTTTATGTTATCAATATTTTTAAGCATTCGAGCTATTAAATTTGTTTTCTTTGATAAAATAGCGAGGTTAAAATTAAATAGCACCTACATAGATTTTTAATTAGGAGTAAACCACTGATTGTGTGGTGATATTTCTGATATTGAAAATAATTTATTGGATGAAAATAATATTGTTATTGTCTGTTAACTCACCGCGGGCGACGTTAATCTCGGGGGCAGTTGTCTAGTGGGGCCAGTGATAAGTCTTAAAAACTGGCATAAGATTTGTTTATGTTATCAATATTTTAAAGCATTCGAGCTTTTAAAATTGTTTTCTTTGATAAGACGAAAAAAATGAAGGGGTGAGATTAAAATTAAATAGCACCTTCATAGTTTTTTAATTAGGACTAAACTACTAATTGTGTGGTGATATTTCTGGTATTGTTGGTAATTTGTTGGATGAAAGGAATATTTTTACTCTATTTAACTCACCGTGGGCGACGTTGTTGATGCAGTCCAGGTATTGCTCTCCATTTTCATCGTACATGAACTGACCTTGGCCACGAACGATCTTCAAAGGTGACGACCCGAAGAAAAGTTCGCAATTTTGCCTGAAAATAAAATGGTTTTTATTATCAGAAAATATTCAAGACGAGATTGTTTACTTTCCATTGTATATTATTGGGCCAGCTGCGAATTGATTTTTACAAACAAAAAAAAACAGCTTAACAAATATTATGTTTTCAATACGATGAAATATCTTAATTATTTTCATTTTCACATAAAATTGAGTTATCTTTGCGGCACTGAATTCGTGGGTATTCGTACTAATCAAATCAAATCAATAAATTCGGCATAAAACAATTGAGGGCTATAATTCCAAAGTGAATTTATTACACTATGACATTTTTAATTAACAGGTGAAGATATTAAATAAAACAATTATTTTTAGTACAGAATAAATACATAGTATGTAAACCAGTAGAAAAATCAATTTCAAAGACATTAAAAATTACAATGAACATTGAAAAACATTTTTTATGGTTGCTTTATACAATAAATACTTGTTCAAAATGCTCTTTTTTAAATTTCCTTAAATATAATTTTTGAAAGTATCGAGTCTATTGCTGCGATCTTATCTTAGTATTTCATAGAATCATAAATTCATTGTGTTTTATATTCTTTTTTAATCTATGGTTATTTTTTACAAAAAATGCTTTTTTAAATATTCTTCTTTAGCTTTTCGCATAATGGAATAAGTTCACTTTTAAAACACACCCTTCAATTACTGATTAAAGTATAAACACCGACATCTTTTGATTTGGCTATAAATATAATTTGAAAATATAGTAAATCTTAAGTAGATTAAATTAAAAATAAATCTAACCTAATCTAATCTCTACTTCATTGTATAAGGTAGATGAAATTTAAAATCACGAGTTTTTGTTATCTAATGCTTTCAAAATTGACTACATATTGCTGCAACCTATTTTCAAGACTAAGATTTTTGTTGATGATTCTACAAAACTTACATATAAAAATCTACTAAAAATGTGTCCAAAAGTTTAGCTTTGATATGTTTAGTAATACTACAAGTATATTAATGTCTTTCTTTAGACACATTTATGAACATATATAGTTTCTCTGCGTGTTTTTATTTTTAGAAAAACTTTATTATATATGAAAATTTATTTACGAAACAAAAGAAGTTTGTTTGATTTCAGAATTTCAAAAATCGAATAGCGTTAAATCAATCCATTTTTTATATGACTGGATCGTTTCATTAACACTGTGGGCAATTCTGAATAAAAAAAAAACATCGATTTATCAATCATGAAATACGAAAAAAAATACTCACGCGATGTGTTTATTTCTAAGACGAATCGTTTCATCTTTGCTCATGCGTTCCTGATCCACCATTTTGCTATAGCTTCAAACGTTATCCGGTCAAAAACAATCTCACGAAAAACGCCGTTCTCTATGGTCCAAGATTCTACTGGTAGAAGAAATCTTTCTCGTCTCTGTGCTGCGTTCTTATTTTGTGTTTATTTCCCAACTGGAAGGAGATCGATTGAAGGCCGCGTGATCGATGGTCTCGGAGGGTTGCTGCAAATTGCAAACACGGAAAAATGCAGTTAGAGCAAAAAGAATCTGTATCGGAAACCACTTACCATCGACTATGTACGAGATGTTGAATTCTAAATTCAAAATATTTATAGTTTTACAAGAAAATAAATTCACAAATCCTTTTAAATTATTTTTGATTTTCATACTATAATTTATAAATAAACCCCATAATTATATACCCTTATATATTTTTTATCTATGATATATGCGATGAAAATAACAATGTCTTTCAATTATAATAGTCTACCGCCAATTTTTCGGAATTGCTTCAACAGGAGCGTATAAAAAATCCATTTCGAACCAAAATTTGGCACGCAAATAATGTATATACATATATATTTATTTATTGTACATCTCTCCGGCATATCTCTCTCGTAGCCGAGAATTTAGCGTGCGCGCCTTGAATACGGAGAATACTAGTTCGATTACCACAGCTGTTGTATTTTTATAAATTCAGATGCAGGACTAGATACCAAATAGGTTGAGCAATCGGCTGACAACCAGTTCTCGTGAAAAAATCTTTCAACATAAATCTTAAAAATGCGAAGATTCATATACTATATTTCTGGAGTGATCAATTCCACACTGTTGAGATCTATATGCTCCATTTTTGGAACGTACATACAATAAAATCATAATTGTTTGGGCTATATTTCTGAAAGTATGTTGCCCAATAGACTGAACAATAAGCTGACAATCAATTCTTGTGAAAAAAAATTCAACACATATCTTGACAATGCGACGATTTATATACATCTTCATATTGTTCATACCAATATCGATGAGCGGCATTTTGATGGACTGGCAAAAGGTCTTGATGTATAAATTATGACATCGGCTGCTGCATTCCTTGCGATCTTTTACCAGTCCGTCAAATTTCTACTACAATATGTTGCCGAAAACAGCTCGATATGCTCCAATTTATAAGCGGACATATTTAAAAAATATAGCTACCCCGCCGAGAAATGTTAAGTATCCCATTTTTATTTAAGAATAATAATTAATATTTAATTATAAATTAAATAAGACACTGTACTATCCGATCTGATAAATATTATACATCATAATTGAAATTTATATTCTTTATCACTTCTCATATAATTCATTGATTATTTATTTGATAACTGTGTCATTGTCCTCAATCTCTGGACTCAATGCCAAATCCGCCAATATAATATTTTTAACACTATGACAACAATCGATTAAAAAATTTCTTATCATTTGTTTACACAAGCGATGAAATAATATTTGCCCCTCTCAAATATATTATTAATATCTTGCTACTTAAACAAAGGAGGCATGTTTGTTATTTATTACATAGCTACATATTTTCTTATCATTGTTTTATTAGCAGAAAGTCAGCGTTAGTAATCCGTGTATGTTTCAAATCAATTACATTAAGACACTTAGAGTGTACAAATATTTATAGTAAAAAATGACGTATAAATTCGTTACACATTTTATGCAAATTTCATATCACTCATAAACACATATTGAATCTATTTCGGTACTCAAATCACCTTCATTGTTTTCCTTGACAATCCTCGGTTAAAATAGAATTATTTAATTATATTATACGAAACAATTTTAATCATAAATGTTCTTATATGCACGTACATTTATAATAGTAATCTAGACTTGTTAGAACTGCGTTTAAGGCTAAATAATTTATTAGATATAATTTATTATATTTATAAAATATATCGATGGCTTTATTATAGTACTACCATACTTGTGTTAAATTATTCAGGAGGACCAAAAAAATACGTATTGGAACATTGAAGTAAATGAAATACACTTTGAAGTGAAATAATGTTTATTTCCATTTAAAATGTGTATTTAATTTAATAATTTCCCAATACTTACTTTTTTATAAAGTTTTTTGGTCCCTTCGAACAATTTAACAAACGTATGATACGTGCTGTCAACTTATGGACAGCTATATTTAAAACTTGTAATACATACAGTTTATATAATTAAGTCTATTTTTAAATGCTGCTCTATTTATGTTATTTAGTCTTCCCTATTTGCCGAGAGGTTAGCGTGCGCACTTAACATCCGATAAATGCGGCTTCGATTCTTATAACTGTCGGATTTTTTAACAATCCGAGAACCGTGTACTAGACACTCATTGATTTGAGCAATTTCTGACAACCAATTCTCATAAAAAATAATCTATCAAGAAATGTCTTCACATTGTGGATATCAATATACTCCATCTTTGAAGCGGACACCTCGTTACTGTGTAGATCCATAAGGCCAAGGTTACGTTAGATGCCACGATGGCAAAACGACGGCAGCAGAACGTCGGCAACAGATATACAAAATAGCTATAAATATGTGAATGTGCAAGTTGTGACGACAACGTGTTCTAGCGCTGCCGAACTTGCTCACTCGCTCACACACCTATTTATAGCTATTTTGCATCTCTGTTGCTGACGTTCTGCTGTCTTCGTTTTGCCATCGTCACATCTATCGTAGTCTCGGTTTTTTCGGAGCATATACGATATAAGAAAGTCAATAAAAATAACGAAAGAGCCCAGATTTTAAAATTGTGTACGAACCAAAATATTCGAGAAAACATACTATGCACCGAACACAAAGCTATGATTTATCTATGACGTTTACAAGTACATTATCAGAAACAAAGAATTCAATTAGATAAAAATTATTACGAATTAACAATACAACACATATCATACTTCAATAATTATTTAATTTGTGATTGCAATCAGCTTTGCTTACTTATCGTCGTATTGTTATTTTCAATCTTTAATATCCAACGATGTACAATCTATTAAAGATAATATTCATTACATGAATAAATTTTTCCACTAATTTCAGAATCACTTTTCCTATTTTTATCTCAAAATATTTACCCTTTAAATTCTATTTAATATTAACATATTTTGATAATTATCTCACGTTACTATCTCAATATTGAATTTGTTGTGAAGGTTTTTTTTGCTTATTATCCAATTTTTATTACATATTTCTTATCCAAAACACTCTTGATTCCGTCATACGTACTGGATGTTGTCATTAATTATTTATTGATATAAAATATTAGTATCATAAATGTATGTTTGATTTTTTAAAATCTTGCTACTACCGCAAAAAGTATTAGAGATAAATACAAAATAATTTTTTTATCAAACCATACCCGCTCTGAAGGTGGAGCATATAGATCTACAAATCAAATGGGAATATAGGCATCTCCGCAATATAAGAACAAGCCTTCATAGTTTATTTTTCAGGAGAATTGTGTGAGAGTCATTTGCTCAACTCAATAAATCAACAGCCCTGTATTTTTTGATTTTTTTTAATTCATAGGATTCGGAAATCGAGCCCGCATTCTCCGGACGCGAGCCCCGCACGTTAACCTCTACACTATTATTAATTTTACTATGAATATTGTATAATGGATATAAACATAATATTATATTTATTGTTCGCACACTGCACATATTATTAGAGATTGTGATCAAGAATTCTCGAGAAAATTTGAATTGATGGATTTTTTTCTCGAGATTTTTTTACGCGAATCTCGATTTTTTTTTTTAACCATGTTCGCTCCCAAACTGGAGCATACGGATCTACACAGTATGAAGATATCTTCTCCGAGTGGAGTATATGGATCTCCGTAATGTGAAGACGTTTTGACAGTTTATCATTTTACGAGAATTGTTTGTCGAACAATTGCTCAACCCAATGGGAATCCAGTCCTGCATTGTTAGATTTAAAATTATGAAAAATAAGCGTCGCTAATTTAATTTGATGAAAAAACATTGCAAAGCAGCATTACGCACAATAAAACTTAGACACATAATGAATGAGACGTTTTATCTTTATACCTATAACTCTTCTATCATATTATGTTTAGCTGTATTTTTTTCATGTGTTATTTATCAACCATTCATAAAAAATAAAAAATAAATTTTATCATTTAATGCGATGCGAAGTTTTGAAAACTCCCTAATTCTCGATATTTGCAAAATTGCTAAAAAGGAGATTTCTCAATCTCGAGAATTTAAAAAAGTCGAGAATTCACAATCACTACATATCATCAGACATTGGTGATCACTAGACCTTTGGGAGAAATTATTAAGTGTCATTAATTAACGAAAAAATACGTAATTCTGTTTACATATGTTGTAATACAATGTTTTACAATTGAAATAATACATATTTTGGGTATTTTAAAATTTACTGTGAAAAGGGTAAGCTGGCATTTGTTGATAAACAACCACTCACCAGTCCGCATCCAATGTGGGTGATAACATTTTCCAGACGGTTGACAAAAGCTTGGGCGAAGCTTATTAGTTTCTAACTAAACGTTTAAAAACTTCAGTTCGAGTAAGTAACTAACTTCCCATCTGAAAAACGTATTCAAGGGACAAACTAAAAAAAAAAGTTTCAAAGTTTTCTCACGACAAACTTTTACACAATGAAAGTAAGTAAGAGGAGTAATTACGGTTTTCTAGTATCTAAGCTTTTTCCGGAACTGTGACAAGACATTTATTTTTGTTAGATAAAATTAAACAACTGTACTTAATCAACAATTTTTTTCATTGATTTTTTACTGTGAATAACTTATGGCCAAGAATTTAGAAGAAGACGAAGAAGAGATTCTGGTCTATATGTCAACGGCCACAAGTTGACAACACGTATCATACATTTGTTAAATTGTTCAAGGGGACCAAAAACTTTATAAAAAAGAAGTGTTGGGAAGTTAACATAAATCAAATACACTTTTTAAATAAATATAAACATTACTTCACTCCGAATTGTATCACATTCTTTTTAATACTTCAATACTTACTTTTTATAGTGTTCTGCTGCTCCTGAATCATTTAACAAACGTATGATACGCGTTGTCAACTTATGGCCACCGATATATGAATATAATAAATTATATCTTTTAAATTATTTAGCTTTCAACGCAAATTTAAAAAGCTTGGATTACTATTAAAATGCATGTGCAAATAGGAATATTTTTGATTAAAATTGTTTGCATTTGCGTGCGTATTGCACCCTTTTAAGTAAAAATACAGTATCTAAATATGGAATCGTATGCGAGACACTATGTTTTACTTAATAGTGCAGAATAACTAGTGATAATGAATTCTCGATTTTTTTTAATTCTCGATATCGAGAAATCTCTTTCTTACCAATTTAGTAAATCTCGAGAGTTAGATATTTTATTTATTTAATATTCTTGAGAAAATCGAGAATCTCCAAAATTTTGCAGGAATGTCGCACATTCATTTTTCGATGATTTTAAATCAAATACTGAATAGGATACGAAACCTTTTAAAATTCTTGAGATTGACAAAAACAGTGTCTCGAGAATTTTTTTTTCAATATTCCAAATTTATCGAGAATTCTTGATGACAATCTCTAAATACAACAATTGTCATTTATATTCTCACCTAAATATTTGAATAGCACCGCTTATTTTGTGGAAAGCTTTTTATATAATCACATATCAGTAAAAATCACCAAATCATAGAATTACTCCACTAAAAGAAAATAACGTTGATTTACATTTAAATTTAAATCCAAAATTCCAATATTTATAATTTGATACTATATGCATAGATAATATAATACATGGTAAATAATTTCTGTCACTTTACAGCCGAATATTGCAGGTTGAATTCCCACAACTTCAACCACAAGCAAAAATCCGAGACTAGATACTCATTCGATTGAGCAATTCTCGTAAAAAAAATCTGTCAAGTCATGCTTTCACATTACAGAAATCCATATACTCCACTTCATAACGGACATTTTCAGTGTCTAGATCTATATGCTCCACTTTCCGTAGTAGACATAATACAATATATAAATATAACACTTGAATGCATTGGTTCTCTTTCTTTAAAAGTACTTAGTACACAAAGGGAGTTGCATACAAAATTAATATTAATATGTATTTATCCAAAAATATTATCGGAGTATTGGTCGGTAAAACTTTCCATTGTTATTTTCCGTCATGCATTGGTGTACATTTATAATTTCTATATTTTAACGGAAATATAAATATTATTTGTTATAATACTAACCTTCACACGTTAAAACTGTTAAAATCTAAAAATACGTTACAACCAATTAAATTTTAATATGAGTTTCAATGTTTTACCTATTAATATAATCTTATGTCAAGATTAAGCACAAGACAACGATTGTATTAAAACGTTCTAAACAAACATCGATTCAAAATAAACAACACGCCGTGATGTAAGACAACGTACTAAAAAATGTCATCTCTGTTATTTTTAGTTACGCAAACTTTCGTGAAAAATCTGTGGGAAAACAAATTTACGACATCCATATTATCGCGCCCATTTTTCAACAGTGGTAACACTCGTTTGACAGACTCTCAAATATGGAAGAAAGTTATTTTTGTCTTACCTGAGTGTCACGGCGATCTATGCTTGAAATTAAATTTTTCTTTTATGTTTGACGACAATATCACATAATACACGCGATAAAAATAAATCGAGAAAAACTAACGCACTTGTAAGATTCTAGTCGCAAACTGTTTCAGCTCGCGGCGAATAAAAAAAATGTTGGCGCGGTATCTGTGACGTCATTTTCGTGCCACTGAAAACAGAGTCAAAGCAAGGAATTCATTTTGCCCTATGATATCATTTTGCTACAATTTTCAATTTATACAATACTGCTGATGGTCTTAAATTTTATGTTAAGTTGTTTTGTCAAACATTCATAGGAACGAATGAGGAAGTTCATTAGAAAACACATATTATTATATTGGTGAGAAACATATTAGATTCAATTTATTTCATAACAAGCTTAAATATGAACATTGCCCATATATAGAACTTTTTCAACATATCTTATATATAAGAGTTGAACTTCAACAATGAAAAGTGGAAAATAGCAATGATTTAGTAGATAATACTGAATTATAATTCGGTAAGTGGGAACTATCGATAGTTTTTTCGGTCGTTAAACCATTCTTGCGTATATTTTAATGATTATTAAGTTACAACTAGTATACTATATCATAGTATGGACATATTAGATAATTCTAGATTTAGAATCTATAATTATTGTAGCTGATCATCACTTTATAAAATGGAGTTCTATATATTGTATTAAATGCCAATTATATGAAGGCGAAAAGGCTCAAAATTTGTTTTCTCGCCTCTTTAATATATTGAGTGTTTTCACACTCAGATAAAAAACATGTTTTTAGTATTTTAGATTTTGGGAGGATCCAAAAATAGGAGAATGACAGAAAAATCCCCTACTCCACATAGTGAGTGGAAATGGCAGACGAAGAAGTAAAAATATTAGTGGTAGTAATTTTAGATAATTCTGAATATAAATATTACTTCGTATACATGAATGATACGTTATATTCATCGTTTATCTCCCTCAGATATATCTGTTAGAATCAACAAATTGGCTATACGTGACCAAATTTATACACACTTTTAGATCGAGGCATATAAATACCTCAAGACGCTCCTGACTACCACACTGCTTATAGCCCTTCCATGGAAAATGCACGCCGATAATTAATTATACCAGCATGGTCAATTTTAACCATAGACGATTGTTTTAGAAATATATCAATCCTTCATAAATATATGCTAGAATAGAGAGATAAATACGTGGTTCTTTTTACAATTTATATGTGTGTATATTTATATAATTGATCGTTCACATGATAGATATTTATCGCAATTGTAAAAAAAATGTCTATCGATTCTGAAGCTTCATTATTAATTGTAGAATACAAACAAAAATGTGTTATTTAGACGTCAAAATTAGCACAATAGTTTGTTTCTGATTTCATATTATGCTTTTTCTTTACCATAGTGAATACAGACAGCACGAGAATCATAGCTGTATTTTTTTACTCGTCACAATCATCTAACACTCTTTTACATATAGTGCCAGTTTTTGTGTCTATTATTAATTTTATTTTAGAAAGACTAACGGTTCGAATAAATTAATGCTTGGGTTCGGAATGTTTTTTTTTTTAATTGTGGATCCATTTTATCGCCTACCGTAAACGAACGCTCTGGAACACGCACTTGTGGATCAGTCCGGCTGCGAATGACGGGATGTGAATCCGATCCATCCAATTCCGAGCGATACACAGAGTGCTCTAACTTACGCCGCCGCGGTAAATACACTATTTACCCTCTAGTTAAGTGGCAAGGTTAACAATCACATAACTCTTACAACTTGCTTTAAAAATCATTCGAATACACGTCGACTGTAGAAAGGAAAAACGATGTAAACCTCAGTTTTTTTCAAAATAGCTTTACAATCACAGTGTATACAACTTAATACACGTTTTAGCAAAATAACATGAGCTGCAAATCCAAAATTAGTGTCTTTTTCTGGCTTTTAAATTTGAAAAAAGGATGGCTTCCACCACATCACTTTGATTGATTTTTCTTCGATAATTAATATCATTTTAAGTAAATAAAACATCACGTCTGGTGTTCGTGCACTTCAAGGTGTGTCTATTTAAAACTTTGACTTTGGTCCAAAATCATGAAATATACGTTATTATGACTCCTTTAAAATATGTTCTGTTTGGGTTATGTCATTTTTCCTTTCTGCAGTCGAATCGTAGCAATATTTATAATTTCACAATTTTCTATGCAACATAATATTTTACAAGTAATATAATTTACTTCCTACGCGTTATAATGTTTGGTTTTTTTTTACGAATGTATTTCATTTATGTTCTTAATTTCTAATTTAACAAGAAGTGTTATTTTCGCACTATTATTTAAATATCTGCATCGATAAGAGAATAGTATTTTTCTTCAATTATACATACCATTTAACACGCCTATCTCTAATTATAATAAATTTAGCTATTATATACGAGCTGTAAACAAGAACCGAATAATTTCTCAAATTCTTTTAACCAAAGAAATGATAAATGCCGAGGCTAAAAGAAAAAAAAGTGAATACATAGAAGCACACTTAAACTAAATATAAACCCAAAAATATGATTATACTGTACGCGCTGGTGTCATTTATGTATGACCTCGATAGCTGTGTTAATGAGTTGAATATCATCAAAATTAGAATACTGTTTTACAATAAGTAACCTTATTGGGGTTAAAACGTTAAGTACTTGATTATTTTTATTAATATTTGTTCGTTGGACATATCAGTAATCGATATACTAATTTAATTGCTGATGAGATATCCTTAAAATTTAGGTCAATGTGTGATGTAAGCACCATCTATCGAGAAAAGGTAAATCCTAAATATTAAACAATTTAGTGACAACGCTGTAATCTGCAACCGGGGTTGTTGTTTTTTTTTCTAAAATGCGAAACGATTCCATGGTTAATAAATGGTAAATATATAAAATCACGTATTTTTTCGAAACCAAAATATTCGTTATTTTAAAACGATATGATGCACTTCTATTATCCGATTTTAAATATTTTCACTATGTATTATTTTCTAACATTTTTTGTCGATTTAATAATTTCTACCAATATTGATTCTAAGAAATAACAAACAATTCCGTTTTAATCTTCTGAGATCTATTAAAAATTTAGAAAATACGTGATACGAGATAATACAATTCGAGAAAATAACATTTTAATTACATGCATAAATCCACGAAGATGATAATTCAATAAATTTCCTACACAATATGGATTTAATAGATTAATTTAAATGATTAATTGTTACGAATTCAAAAAACATATTAAGTATTTTTTATAAGATAAATCAGATTATCCGTGTTCATTGTAAGCACAATAAAATGTTATTAAAAAATTATCAGATATTTACATAAATCTAGAATTCAGATAAATTTACTAACATCACTATTTCATACTCAAACAAGCATGTAAACGCACTGCAGAGGTATGTATCTCAACAGAATTTTACGAGGATCGATTGTAAATCATTCAGCTAACCTTACCCACGGACAAATATTAATTCAGTCACAGGAACCTGTGTCTTCTCTACATATGTTTCAAAAGATGTACTGCGCACTAAAACACAGAAAGCAGCGCAATGTAACTAGTACATGCTTCCTGAAATTTGTCTGTTAAAAAATTCAGGAATAATGCATTATTCAAAATATTTCTTTATGTCGTATGTATCTTAAATTAGTACTCAATATCTATTCGGTTTTCTACAGTCCCAATTTTAGACTTCCAGCACTATCAAATCTATTTGGATATATTAACCACTAAAGTGGATGATCTCCACCACAATTATTTTCCTTCCAATCCATTTCTCTCGCAAAACATCCTTTAATCATTAATCTGTTATTTTCAAAAACATAATTCGATTCTGTTTCATCATATAATTCATTAATCACAAGATTATGTATTATATAAAATAGGGGTGGCCAAACCGTTAACCGCATATCCATTCATAGTTGCCTCTCTGATGCGTCAAAACAAGAATCAATTCATTCGGTTTCGTGAGATACAGTACAATATTTTCCGTGATTAATTTACAAAAGTGTATCCATTTTGTTTACCTTTCACATAAATTACATTCATTATAGTTTTGTTTATCACCATCACCCATAATCAAAACAAAAAATCGTTCCTGTTTGACAGATGACCAGTTATAAGTAGCTATGACCCAAATTTTGATAAGCTTGATAAAAATATGCAATGTCATGTTTTCAGCACGCCCTCTGATACTACATAAATAGATAAAATTTATGAATTCCAAAGCATATTGCTTGCGTTGATAAAACAAAAATAAAAGAACATCTTGTTTTATTTGCATACTATTTTTATGTTTATGTGAAGTCATCATTGATTGCTGTTATTAAAATATATTTTAATATAATTTTGGCTTTAAATTACTATTTCTAGTGTTACTAAACCGTCACCAAAAATTTCAAAACCAGATCGCCCGTAATAGTTAAAACTTTGGCCACCCATGATATAATATAATAACTGCTTTGATTTGGTCACTTACCTGAAAGCGATGTGATTTAAATGGAATAACACTAAGCCTTTATTCATAATAAAACAATATAAACGGCCGCCACTGGAGTGAAGAGGCAATGTAAGATTTAGCTTAGCTACCTGCCACAGATGTCATTAATTCCAATTCAAGTTATAGCAACTCGGAAGATTTGGAAGTATTGGCAACGGAATATACTCAGGAATGATGGCATGATCCCAGAGTATAAGAAAATTGGCCGATTATTTTCGGAGCAAACATGAAAGAAAAATAATTGCCAAATGAAAACAATAAAACAAAGCAATGAATTTCATAATTTTATTAAAATTCACTCGACACCAACATTTAATAATAGACCAAAGATCGACAAACAAGTAAAATGAGCCAGGATTAAATACAATAAAAATGAGGGAGATTTGGTAATAATAGTTATTATTTCCACACAAAATTTGTTAATAAAACGTAAGTAGAATATTATTATAATATGAATTTATTATTTATTTAAAAAAATCAGTTGCATATACTTGCCAAGATGCTGTGAAAAATAATGGTTTGGATTATTATGATAAAGGACAGGAAAAGGTTGCAATTAGAAATAATAGAACACAAAGGATGACACAATCATCACAACCAATGTATGAGCAGAGAACTGGCAACATCAAAAACGATCTAATTTCCAGTCGCACAATACTATACAGCTTTATGATAATTTTAAAATATTGCATATATGCCTGATTTTTATTTGCCTTAATATTTATTACAAATATTTGTACCTTATTCAAATTACATATTAACAATGGTTTTATTCAAGTGATAATGAGATCCAAATCAGAAACCTGTGAAAAATGCTCAGTGCGGAAAACACTCCGGAAAGTTTGCTAATATATTTTGAATAATGATTTCGCTATCATCAAATAGTTGGCTATGGTATTGTGTCATATCGTACAGTTATTCGGAATTGCTTTTGGGTGTATATATATATAATATATATATATTTTATATTTAGGTCCAAATGACCCTAATAGTATGAAATACTTCTATAATACATTCATCTGAAGTGTAAAAATAGTCTTTATATAATAAAAATTATGACGTAAATTCAATATATCCATATTTTTTTATAATTTATAATATATATATTATAAAGTATTTCATATAGAGAGACAAGATCCTGAAATATTTATTCAACACGGCATTAGTACTGCATGTGCAAAGCGAATTCCACAATTCAACTATAAATAAGACAGTCATGATTGACTTTTTCATCATTTCTGCTTTTAACCTAACTAGCCACCTACAATTGTCTATCTATAATGCTATCGACACATCCAACTTATATTAATTTATCACTAGAATAATAAAGAACTTTACGGACCTGTGATTTCGAAGGATTTTCCACCATTTAAAAAAAATCTGACTATTATTGATAAGATGTGACAGCAGTGGGCAATATTGTAATAAAATCGACAAGAAAAAATGTATTTTAATAAGTAATTAATCAAATACTGAAATATGAGACAGTGTAAAGTCTTATTAACATGCAGTGAGAATGATTTAAAAAACATTCAAAATTTCCGAACACAAACCACGATAATAGAGAGATCATTTTATCAGTACCTATAACTAAAACTAATGCTAAAAATGTTTGTGACATCAATAAACGAACAGAAACATTTCCATAATGTAAAGATACTCATCCTATACTAAATATAGTAAGAAAAAATATTACATCTAAACGTTTCTACATAAACTAAAGTATAATATAGAATATGTATATATTATAATATGTACCTATATATATATATATATTGAATTATCATTATTGAAATATACTTGATGACGTCTTTTCTCAATATAGAGTAGATGATGATGTATGTAAAAACACTGAGTCAATAAGCATTAGAGGCACTGTTATGTTCAAAATGGCTTTCAACGAATCTCACATCTTATTCTATGCGCCACAATTTTAACGTATGCTCAATATTTATGTTACAAAACAATTATTAAAATCGAAATTATTGAAGTACATTGATTACATAAGATTAAATATTATGCTAAATTTCATACATGTAATTCTTAACAATATATGAGCAGTGAGTGTTTAAAAGAGTTTAAAATGATTGCCATACAATTCTTTGTAATGTATAGATACATATTTTAAGAGTGAGAAATACTTCACTTTATTGCTTTTTACACGTAAATAAACACTATAGGACCAGCAAGGTGTCTCAATATATTTAATAAAGAGAAGGTACAATGTATCTCACATATCATCAACAAACTTTAGCATATTATTAAAGAATAATGACAATTCAATTTATAGGAATGAATGAATTTACATTTCTCATGTTAAAATCAGCAAGAATTCGTTGACAGCCATTTTATTCTTCATATATTAACTTTATGGATCGAAACAATTTTGTCAATGTTACGAAAAATAGATTAAGCCTAAATTTTATCGTACCTTACCTAAAATAAAATAATAATCAGCTCTTATTCCTCTCATGAAAGATAGAAACTTGTGAATCGTTGCCACAACTTCTAATAAAATATTAAATCTATATTAATTAAAAGTCCGCAGACATATAAATGTAACTAGAATAATATTATTATTATGAATCTGACAAACTTGCCTATTTGCTCAAACAATATTTCAAAATGAACTATTCTGTCGTTTTACCTGTCATAGTAATAAAACAACAACATATTCCATTTTTCAAATATAAAATAAGCCATAAACAATTTATACTTATTCCGTGAAAGCCTAAAAACCTCTAAATTATTATTAATATTCTTATACTAGAGAAGACAAAGAAATGATGTGATATGTACATAAACTACAGAATGCAGTTTTATGTTGTTAGAAAACAACAAATGAAAAAAACCAAAAATACTGTCACAAGTATGCTATTATGTGCTTTTTTTTAAATCTAAAACTAAGGATCATAATTCATCGATTGTAAAAGAACACACTAAAATGGATATAGCTTCTCTGTTGAGAAATATAAGACAGAACGACAATCTATTAGAATAATTTGATGGACCAACATGGAATCTTTCAAATATTTTAAGAGATATCAATCCTGTCAGAAACAGGCAAAATACCGTCAATTTTTTAATTTTTCCTTTTAAATGATCACCAAAAATATTTTTATCTTATATGCTAATTGGCGCAATTGCAATTCTCTCCACTAAACACATAGTATGATCACTATTAACTTTGCAATGAATTTTAAATATGCTATCATTTATATAAGTAATACTAGAGCCGGTCAAGGCATCGATGGCATCTAAATAAAGAGCCAAAATTCGATTTGGGAACGAAAAAACTATTATTATGTATTCAGGCAAAGCAGTCTATTTTTTCTATAGTTAATTATGATACACTGAAGATATTACAGACAGACTAACAAAGTCCATTACAGTGATTTCCATTACAAAACACAGATTTACTAAATGTCATTTAAACAGGTTAAAGGCTTTCTTAAAAAACTGGGCATTAGATCAATTCGGCAAAATTTATTTATTTCAAGCTATGCCATTTTTTTCAATTTATAAGTTTGCTTATAATATCTACAATGCTTTGAGTGTAAAAAACCAAACAAGTGACATTAGAACACTTCATGCATTATATCCAGCAAGTCCTGTATGTAATCCTATAAAAAATGACTTAGAAAATAAGAAACAGATAAATATTTTATATTCTATTGCTTTAATGGCTACGTCTAAATATGTTTGGAAGGCAATTTTTAAATGTCTTTATGTCAATAGTTGCTTTGTTTTATAACAGTGCTAGATACAAATTCAATTCAACAATAGATATGATCACCCTGCTGTGGTGATTCATTGTTGATGATGGCAGTAATTTCATGCTTCAGCGCAATCCAAACTGACATCATTATACTAATTAATATAATTTGATCGTGCATATGTATGTCATTCCATTGACAATGTTTCAAGTCAGTCTGAGCGAGTCCGAAATGTCCGTCACTAAGCTATCCTACATACTAGTGAAAGAAGTCAACTTACAAGGTAAAGAAGCTTATAATTCGAAATTACATTTTGATCGCCGATAACATGGAAAAGAAGAATAATGCCTACCTAATAATACTACACAGATAAATATAATATGATATTATACGACATTTTATCTGGCATCATAAAGGCGGAGATTATTTTTCCAAGCCTCAAAAACAATTATTACACAATGAATCACTTTACAAGATAAATATTTATTTCTTATTACAACCTACAGCACTTCAGAATCGCTTGAATTTTAATAACAATATCTGAATAGCAGAACCTGAAATAAATAAAATGCTAAAATCAATAATAAAAAAACAGAGTTGAAAAGATCAACTAAGTCACTTCATATGTCTTTTGATTCAATCTTTTAAACTCTCAGTAAAACTATGTAATCTATCATCTAAGCCTCACACAGCTAGAGTTTTTTTAATATTTCGCCATACTTGCCATAGATGAAACCCCATTCAAATTTTTATTATACACTTGTAAAATAAGAATGTTACCGTATCTGAAAAATAGTTTTTACTAATACTAGTTTTTTATTGTATCTATATTGGTTCTACACTTGGTACGGTATCTACAAATCAACAGACTTGTTTCTTTCAGAAAATATGCAAAATGATTCATCATGCAATATATATTCTGAGGACATATAACATTCTACTATATATCTCAATCACTAATAGAAATATATATTGCTGATACTATAATGGCAATTTTTGGTTAAGACTTAAGACATGTATTGGATAAAAGCTATGAACAATACTCTGGAGTCGCCATTGTTGGCAACAGACAGCATTATTAAAAATATTACAATTCAATATTTTTTTCTGATAAAACTATCATGCCAGTATATAAAAAGAAACTCTAGTTTCAACTACAAAACTGAAATATGCGTATGCAAAATTATCTAGAATTTTAATTATTAACTATATTATTTTTATAAATGTGTATAATAATTTTTTTTTTCATACAATCAATTTTTTTATACAAGAGGCTCCTTACATTTAAAAAATGTAAGTAAACAAGTACATTTTCGTAGACAATTTTTACAAAAAAAAAATGTTAAAAATGTAAAAATACATTATTAACAACTCATTCTTCACGGAGGAGACACGGTGTAGAGAAACAGAAAAAAATAATACTGAAAAAAAAGTTACGGCATAAAAATACTTCATAGATCATTATTTGAATTTGCGAAGAAAAATAATACATTCAAAAAAATGAAAAAAAAAATAATACAAACGGCATGGAACATATCAACATTATTTAAAATCTGGCAACATTTAATAGCTTATCAGCAATGGTAGAAAAATTCTCTTTTATATTAAGGCATCAATTGCCTGCAATCCACATAACTCATCCATAGAACCAGACTTTTTTCTATTTTCAGATTATTTATCGAACCTTCTATCAGTCATCAAAATTACTTTTAACACTATTGCTATTCAATTTGATTTGCCAAATGGCCATCTATATGAAAACTTAATCGCCTTCAGTAAAGATCAGATTTCACATATAGAGTTTATAAACTAAGCTGACATTACATTGAATACATTGTAAAAAAATTACGTAACATAAATAAAATTCCTCCGCTAACAAAATATACTCAAATATTTTTTTACACAAATTACATCGAAAATCTGCTCAGATGAGAGTAGTGAAATGAAAAGAAAAATATCGCCGTTGCAAAGATTTTAGTGGGGGAGTCTAAAATCTGTCACAGATTATATTATTGCACGACCATGATGCAATGGGGACTACCGACGGGCAAGACGAAGTCAAACATCACCATGATGCGGGTAGTGTGGACGGGCGGGCTCACCTCGCCACGCATCATTGGGACGCCTACGTCTCGAATTCCACATTGCTTCACCTTCTTGTTGAATATGGTCACCGTTCTCTTCGACGCGTTCCATTTCTACGCGATCAAATTCACCATCTCTTCTTGGATCTACTCGAAATGAATTTCCGTTGAACTGCGATTCTTCAGCGGGGACATACGGCGGTGGACGATATGAAAGAAACGCTGGACACTCTTGTGGTAGAGGACGCGCAGCCATTCGGACGGGTTGCAGAATGTCATAGCTCTGCACGTCGTTATAAAAGAGGGCGCACGGCTGTGGGACTTCACGGACGGATGCGCCGTAGACCGGCTCAGTGTGAGACATTTGCCGGTTGACGGCAAACTCCATCTGTGCTTGCTGAGAGTGTGGGAGGGGTCTTGGACGAGGGTAAGAGAGGGGAGACGGGATAGGCAGCGCCGGGAGCAGTTCGGGATGAAAAGGGTCCTGAGGAGAAGCTTCAGTGGAGACTGAGGGTCGAGCGAGGGGCGGGTCGGAAGCCGCCTCGCCCTCCGGACACCTTTGTCATTTGCTGTTGGCCTGCAATGCCATGTTGACTTGTGCCCACAATTCTTTCTGGCACGACTTTGTTCTGTAAATTGCAATTATACAATTATTATTTTCAAGAAATATTTATAATATTCAAAGACTAATCAGGCTAAAAATATGTAAGCTGTAAATTCCAAAATAGTATCTAAATTTAACTTATATGTTTAAAAAAAAAATGGCCTGTAAAATTTGCAACCAGGAATAACGATTTTCACTACATTGGTTTTATTGGCTTTTACTCAGATTAGGTAAATAAAACACCAATTTTAGTCTTCTTGCACTTCAAGGTTGTATCTATTTAAAATTTTGACTTTGGCACAAAAATTTTGAATAAATATTCTTTGTACCTCCTGTAAAAAAAATTTTACATCATTTTGCTTTTCTGCAATCTATATATTCGGTAAGCTAATGAATTAGACGAAATGGTTGCCCAAACGACTAACCCAAAGATATTATTGTATCAGTAAGAATCAAGTAAAATTGAGTGATAATGTAAACTACATGAATTTTCATCAATGCTTTTTATTAGTATAATCGAATGAGTGGAATTATCCATTTTCTGATACATATAAAAGACAAGGAGACAAATAATTTAAGTTATTTCGTTATTATTATTGAAACAACGGATATTATTTTAATGTATATTACTGTCACAAATTATCATAATTAGTAGAATTAATTTGATACACGAACTTACCTGCGAATACATTGATACCACTCCTTGAACTGAGCTGTGCCTTCAGGAGTCAGCTGCAAGGCAGTTCTGGCAGATACAACTACATTTGTGAACTCATCATAGTCTGCTGATGTCAGATGGTATAACATTTGATGCATGCATTGAATGTACCTAAAATTAACCAGCTTAATGTTAATTATAAATTATTACAAATATAAACAGTAATAGAACCATAAATAATTTACATTATCATAAAATTATCTTATGTTTTTAACAAAAATTGTCAAGATAATTTATCGCTACTGATGTACGCTCAACAAAACTTGTCTAACTTACTTGGTAGACACTCTCTTTTTCCTTCTGTATATATATGTATTTT
>JAGVSQ010003707.1:0-20955 GCA_022683975.1 Rhyacophila evoluta
CAGATGGGGATTCGAACCCGCATTCCCCGGATCGTTAGGTACGCACGCTACCAACAACGCTACTTTACATTATCATTATGTAGATTTTCAATATTATTTCAACATACATTTTTTTTATGCTTTCTCTAATAAAATATTTATAATTCCAGCGTAAATACTTATTTCAAGATGTCACTAAAGAAAACTATCTAATTTTGAATTTATAAAATATGTATAAAAAGAGAAAATAATGTCAGCAACGTATTGTATATTAGTCTCAATACCTAATCCATATAAGAAATTGATTTTATGTTTGTATGAATATATTTTTAACCAGGGCGTTCTTTAATTTTATTTTAATTTCTGAGATTGTCGTTATTATTAATATTAGTATCAAAAAACAACTAATTATCTTCAATAATTTATTAAAAACATTTTAGAAAATCTATTTGGGGGTGTTTGTGAGCTTTTCATTATTTCAATAGGTGTGCTTTTTTCGCATTAATTATTAGATTCTCCAAATATAGGACTTGTCTTTTTGTGATCGTGTTAACGAGTACGCTAGCTTTTGATCTGATCTGACACTATTCCCACTTTATATCTTGTACGTCTATAATAATCGATATATTTTTAAAAATATGTATATATTTAAACGCATAGATATTTAGTGGATAGGACAATTGACTGAAAAAAATTGTAAAAAAAGCAAGATAAATCTTAACATATACATATAATCTATATGCCTTGGAGCAGACTTAAAAAAACGATTTGAACAAAATTTTACATTACATAACAAGTGGATATTGGAATGCAGCAAATATTTTTTATTCTGTTTATTCAATTTTGCTTAAAATAAACATTTAATAAGTACCATGCCACATTTAAGCTAAAGTTTATAACGTCAACACCATAATTGCATATAAATACTTGTTACAGATAAATTAACTGGACCTAAACAAGAGATAATAGCAAAATTATAGAGGGCGCACAGTGTAAATATTATGTTAAGTTTTCCGACTGATCTGATTACAGATTGTAGGCATCGAATTTGGATTGAGGTCGTTCAGTACGGCTCTGCATCTCGAGGGCATCTGTTCAGAAGAATATGTCTTGACTGAGTTAGAAAATGTCCAAAGTCACTTTTGTGGACCATGACAAGAGATTCCATTGAAGTTTTTTTTAAAGTACCTACACATAAAAACGTATAATCATAACCTCGTACGATCACACGTTTTATTTCACTTTTTATAATGTATTTAAACCGTTTTAGGAAGTTTTCGCAGTCATCGCTATATATATATATAAATCACTTTCGATAATTAATTGTTCTCTTTATTCCTTCTTCTAGAATATTATATTATAACTATCATCGATTCATTTCAGACCATGATCAATTTCATTCGAGTATTGACGATTTTTAAAAGAATTTTTACAAAATAATATTAAGATTTCACCCAATGATGTGTATGATGTTATATACGATAGCAAAAATAAAAGACACTGATATATCTAACTGAGCTTAGTGGCTTAAATATATTAGGCATAATTTTGTGTCAATTTCATATTTTTTAAGTTAATTACTAGCCTCTTTTTTATATCAATGATATAACATACTTTCAAAAGATTCGTACATTCATACAGCCTGCAAAAGTTTAATATTTCATATTATAAGATATATCTTCCCAATATCCGATAGATCAACATGTACACTTCGGAGCCAAAAAATACAAGTTTGGTTTCCACAGCTACCGAATTTTAGAAGAATGGAGTTGGATGGATTCTTATGGGGTTGATAAATCAGCTGACAATCAATTTTTGTGAAAAAGAATACTGATAAGATATGTTTTCATAAGTCCATATAACTTACTTCTGGAATGGATATTTTCACACAGTGTGTAAATCCATATCTTAATCTATACATCAGAGGAAAATTGTAAAAAAATATTTATAAATAAAATAAAATTACTCAAATGTTTACTCTTAAAAATCAAACACACATCACGAGTCAAAGTTAATTAAACGAAATAGCCATTGATAGTATCTATGTCAATATTTATTTCAATGGCATTAAATAAAAACCACAAATAAAAAATAATAAAACCCAGTTTTGAAAACTGGAATTTTTAAATAATTTAGATCATTCCGATTTTCCCGAGACTTTTTGTGATTTTGAAAAATCGTTTTTCTTCCGGCTAGCATTTAATGATTTAAATAGATGAATTAAAAATTATAGTATAGTACATACATCATACATTTTTCTTTCATACGTTTTATTACTGTGTAATTAGAATACTATGTACTTTTGAATGTAAGTCTTAGGCGAACAGCCCTGTAAGCGGCTCTCAATGGCTACTACCGATATTACTGATAGCAGAAGTGGCTGTTGAAATCGCCGCAGCAGCCTTGGCAGGAGGCCTCGGGCGTCGTCTACCACCGTTGGCAGATTTTACACCCGGTAATGTCTGATCGGGTGGCCGCGCGAATTAACAATACATCGGGAAACTTTTTGATTGCCTGATACTTTCAAACAATTAATAAGGCTTCGACAACTAGTCAGCAGTATAGTTGTGCTTGTCAAAATAATTAATTATTACGTCATATGATTTATAAAATATTACTAAAAATAATGAACTCAATTCATAGTTAGCCCAGCAACTGGCGAATATTATTTCTACATAAGATTAATAATATTATATCACACTCATTATACGTTCCCAAATTAAAAGCTTACAAAGCATAAGCAATGTTATCATAGATATTATTATAATAAAACTAAAATTTTATTACTCAAATAAAATCAGTTTTGTAAAAAGCTTTTTCTATTTTGATCCCTAAAATATAATTTAATTGATTATTTCTGTTTGATTTTCTTACCCGTCTAAATTAAACAGTTATTTTTTTTGTCTCCCTCCCAACATCGAACACACATGTATAAGCCCCTGAATTGTATTATAGACAAATCTTAATATTTAAAAATAAATAAAATCATCCATGGTATATTACATAGTGTATCAAGTGCATTTATTTTAATCGAAGACATCGGACTATAAAAATACTCCGTCAATATTTGTTAAGGTAAATTTATTTTATCGAAATCGATGTTGGCACATGAAATGAAAATAAATAGTTATTTGGCTCATGTTTAAAATAATTTTATTAAAATTTTGTGTAAGGATTTAAAGTCTCGGTTTAATAATTTTACTGTGTACTTTATAATTAACTTTATTTGATTGAATATAATTAGATATGATGATTGCTTAATAAGTAGTTTATATATTTACACGATATTTTAGATGACTATCGTTTTTTATGACTGTAATGAATAATAAAAGTGTTACATCACATGATTTTTTCATCATTGCAACCGAGAAAATTAGATTTTAAATGCTCAAAAGAGTACAATACACACCTTTCTCAATAAGCAATATAGAGAAATATTATTAAAATTATCCAAGCAAAATTTGTACAAAAAAATAGCTTAACGAATTGGCTCTTGATTGAATGAGCATGGTTCTTTGACGAATTTTACAAAACATTTTTACCAAGTGAAGAAATTGTACCGCCTAAAGTAGTGTAAACGTATAGTGTGAGAGGTCTACGAAGGTAATACTCAACATTTTCAATTTAATACAAAATCACATATAAAATGGTAGACAGAACAATCTTCTTAGTATAAATTGCATAGTCACAAAATCTACCAATACATCTTATACGAAATTAAATATAATGTCTAATGATCGAAACACTAGGGAAATCAAAGATAATTTTTTTTATTGATTTCATGGTTTAAGATGAAAATTTACCGTAAATATATTAGAAATAAACTAATTTCATGAAAAATAACCTTCTTTTTCATCTCAGAATAATTTCAAAGATACTGTTAACAGCTACTTTTTAATAGTTAACATTAAATAAATTATTAATATTATTTTGCCGGGTATTTTTTATTTAGACCTATCTATTAAGCTTTTTCTTTTTTTTGTAGATGGCATCATTTTGGTCTATTATAAAAATCATAAATGAATGAATAATGTAATCTATATTCCAAATAACCACAATCTTTACCAATAAAAATGTAATATATTTATTTTATCCATATAAATAAAAATTTAATGTTTGTTTGTTCAAAATCTTATATCTCCGAAAGTTCTTCATCGATTGCTTTGAAATTTTGACACAATATTTTATTTAAATACGCGCGTCTTTTCACATACTTATTATTATATTTCTATATGCCACACCTGTGGTAGGAAAAACATACTTTTTTTAAAGAATGACATTTAACCAGACTGAGCCACAGCAACGTATGATGATAGCTAGTATAAAATAAAAAGAAAATAAGAACCTTCAGTTCATAACTTTCGTCAAATTCTGCAGTACATAATAATTAATAATTGTATAGGTGAATGCAATATGTTTTCGCTTGCAGTTCAAATTGCTATATCATTTCCAATTTAATAATGGATGAACAATTGAATTAAATTTTCAACATATTATGATTTATATTTGGAGTTTCGAATTAATACAATGTACCAACTTCGATAAAATGACAGACAAGCAATGTACGATGATTTGAAATATGTGTATGTTAGAAATGGAATTTACCCAACAATTTCAATGACATATATAGACGTAGACTTGCAAGATCATTCTCACTCGACAATGTTGGCATTCTTTTAATTAAAACGATCGCGTACCATTGGTTTGGGCATTGTGTTATCTCTACAGTGTAGTGTTTTCTTTGAGTCCGCCTTAGCCTGCGGGCTGGGCGCGCCGTTCTCCGCTTGGCGGGCTTCCCTCCTCTCGCCCTCCGCCGCGTGTCCTCCCTCCAACCTCCTCCTCAGGCAACTCTTCATCCGTTCTCTTCGTTAACTTATTAAGTCCAAACATTTTTTACACAAAAAATATAATCTCACTTTTTTGAGTTTCTTCGTTATTAAATATTAGTGATTCGTTTTTTGAATGAAAGTGAGTTTATAAATATACGAAATATCACTTTTCATCTCCAGCTTGGTATAAATAATTGTATTATACATGCCATGGCATCGACGTTTAACCGTGACGATACATAAAAAGCCTTCTTCATACAAAATATGGCTCTCTTATTATTAGTGAGATATACATATTACAGTCAACAATTGTTTTGATCTTCTTGGTTATTAATGTACTTTAACAAATTACCATTTACGCTATTTTTCCTACAGTTTTTGATATTTTTACAGGCATCACCACTTATCTTCAAGAATGCCAATTTCTTAACAGACACTAGTACTCGATAAAACCGTTGGCAATAATTGGTAACCGGTAAATTATGTTAAATAATACTAGTCTACAAAAATCACGATTACATCATCTAATATCTAATTTATTGAGATGGTTCACGAAACCTTCCCGTTTTAATTTAGAATGTGATAAAACTTCCGAGCATCAACTCCAATACTCCCGACGAAAGATATTAGGTCTACATTTTTCACAGCAAACTTAAAAAGGTACAGACTTTCTAGTTACATACTCTAGTGCACGCCAATCAAGGTCTTGAAAATTTGCTCTGGGGACACTTCTGACATTTCTGAAGAGCGCCTCACGTTCGTTTTCCCACATTATACGCCAGCATAATGGATGTGGAGACGTGGCGGGTGGTGAAGAGGAAAGCAAGTTTAGTAAGAAATATGTAATTATTCCAGTCGCTGTAATTAGGATTGATTACAGACAATTGGACTTCATTCTTTCTAATCAGTCTTATACGTGTAGTTATTATTGTATTACGTAATTAAAAAAACATCGTATACATTGGCTTAGAGGGAATAGTTTCTACAGTTGATTCGATGATGTATTGAACCGGGCACCCTTTGCAATTCAGTATTTACCAGCATTTAAAAAAGGTTAATAAGAAGAGAAATAAAATAACAAAGACAAAAGTTCTTTGCCCGAGATACAATATCAACATGATTCCCTCGAAATGGAATTCATGCACATTAAATGTTGAGAAACTACTTCTCAAAACTCAAGGATTTTCCAAGAGTACTTCAAGCTCATTACAAGCCCATGTAATAGATGCGAATATGTCGTGGATGACGCAAAAGAAAGTAAGTATCTGATTATTTTTTTGTGATCGCGATACTAAATAACAGTTAAAATTTATTTAGCAATTCTTTATTAAGATCGAGTAGGACTACCGAGTGTTAATTCTCCGCTACCTTACAACAGCCTCCGTTTAGTTTGCACAATACTTGCGCATTGTTAGCCAAACGTGATATAGTTAGACGCAGTTGTAAGAATTGTTTGATGCAGGCCATTTTTTATTTAACACGCGTTTTAAATTACTCCGCCGAAGGATAGTATTGGGATAACAATCGTTTTGATCTTAATAAAGTATGTTTAAATTTCAACGTTTATTTTGCTGTAATTTTTTCAATAATTTTATATTCACATATAATAACTGTTATTTAATTCTTTCGTCATAGTATTATGATATACAATAATATTTGTTGCTGTATTTAATGATATAACATACAAAGCAGAAAAATGCTATAAATAAAAGAGATAAAGGATACTATTATATTTTCAAAGAATCTCCATATCCTGAAAAATATAGATTTATCTAAAATAGATGTCGGATTTTCGATATACTTTTTACCTCGTATTTATTAATGTAATATTCATACATACAATTTATGTTATCAAACTGGATCATATTGATGTTGTGTGAATTTTATATTACTAAATTTCGTATTAATCCCTGAAAACATATCTTGAAAGATTAATTTTGCAAAAATTGGTTGTCAATCGGCCAATCGATCAAGCGTATATTTCTTTGTTGTTTTAAATTAAGTATCTAGGTACTATATTTGTGATTAATGTTTATTTATATATACAGCAATAAATGCAATATTCTAGAAATAAATTTCTTGAAACTCTGGATATATTGCAAGATAAATTATCTATACGAGTACACCTAGTCTTCGAACTACGTGATTAATTTGTTCCGAAAGTTTCAACGTATGTCGAAAATAGCGTAACTCGATTAACATGTTTTCTTTTTAAATTGACAATTTTTTGATATTTGATCGAGAAACTATGTCGTGTAATGTGTAACTTCCTTGACAAATTATCATAATTACTTGCATAATTATGATTCCTCGTATTTTAACTCGTGTAATGTATATTTCTTCTAAATTTTCTTTCATTTACAACATCACAGTTTATTATTCATTTTATTTTTTGAATGTCGCTTTGCTGTGAATTTGTTTAAGTAAATGTAAATATAGGACATGTAGAGTACAATTATTCTAAATAATTTTAAAAGTGTCATACTCTTTTTTTGTTACAATAAGTAGTTACTATATTATTCCAATTACAGTTATTAACATATAATAACAATATTATACGTCATACTTTAATTAACGAAAAATATCTCATATGCTAATAGATAATAAAAAAGATATAAATGAAAAATTCTTAAAAACAATGATCATTCTCATGTAGATACTACTACTTATTAATTCAAGAAAAAGTACTTAATTCTCCACTTATAATTAAATATGTAAATTTCATTTAAATTATAATGCAGTGATAAAAACTAAATTCTGGAATGTGTGATTAAGTATTTCATTTCCAAACTTCATCGATACGTGTTAATTGAAAGAAAACTTATTAAAAAAATACATTGATTCACAAATAGAACAAAACTTTAAAATTACTAGTTCGAGTAATTAATTATAGTTTTTTATAAAATTTGTTAATTAAATATATATTTTTTTATAATTTAAATGATTGCATTGTCATGTCTATATCGACTTTGATACGTGCTATATAAAAATGATAAGAATTTTTACCATACGGTGCATTGAAATTCCTGGTGTGGATATGTTTTTGTGCATTTAGCCGCACCTTCCTTATCATACACGAGCCACTAGATTTATGGTCATTTTTTTCGTACACACTCCTTCATAGCAATTTATGTGCACGGTGTAGACAAAAAAAAATAATAATTAAGATTAAAAATTGCCTAGCCTCCTTATTTTAGAATATAAAATTAGGCTTGTTAAAAATACAAAAACCGTACACTGGCCAATTTAAAAACACTCGCTTCATTAAATCGCGAAGGTAAGGCGGATTAAAAAACATCACATTATCGATCAAATGTAATTTTATTGATACACTTATAATCTATTTATTATGTAAATTTATTTATGAGCGTTGTAATGTGATTTTCATAACTGTTTTATAACCTTTATCTCACATCAAATTTTAATTCAAAGTGCAATGGAAATATTCCATTTAATTTTAATTAAAAAAATAATGGTTATTTTTTCAATCACTTTTAATTTGATGTTTAGGCTTTTTGCTCTGCTAATTCATTAATTTTTACAATTTCTAACAAGACTCATAAAATACGACTATCATTGTAAAACACATAAAAAATACCACTCCAAGGCAATCATAAGATTATAGTGAAGCAATCATTAATGTAATATGGTATTGATTTAGTGGAGAACGATATTATAATTAAAATAAATTTTATACCACGTTCACTCTAAATGTGGAACACAATAATCTTTGTTTTTGGAGAGTTACTTAGATAAATTATTTTTAATTGGGAATGATTTTTAACCAGTAGCTTAATCCATTTTGCTTCCAGTTTTCTATTTGTTCACAGCTATGGTATTTTAATCTACAATTTTCTTAATCACTTTGATATATTTCAACTCAAAATTATGTAAGCTTTAAAGCTTTTCATATAGATTAATAAATTCGTGTAATATTTGTATGATGAAAATAAAAATGAATCAAAGTCTACTTTACCAATCAATAGACTTACATAATTTATTGAACGTATAGCATGAATTTGGATCAGATTTTTTCGCACACGAATTTCACCCAAATTCGTAGATTATTTCAAAAGTATTATATTTTATAAGGTCTTTATTAATTTAATTTTTAGATTTTGATGAAAAAAATTAAGGAAAACCTATTTAATATCCAGGTGGATAATCTGAATATAATAACGTCTAGGTATTTCTTCTAATAGACTTCTAAAATTATATTCTACCGAAAATAAGATTTTGTACACAATAATTATTCTAGAAACGAATACATATTCTATTGGCCATTGAGTCTTAAACACTTGCTGTAATTTAAAGCCGGACTCCCGTATAACAACGCCTAATATTACTGGTATTGACTACAGTAAGTAGGAAATTGTATTTAACATTTATGTATTTATTTTACAAGAATATTCAATCATGACGTGAAACATTGTTAATATATAAAAGCAAGAATCATTCGTTATATATATTTACATTGAGTATTTTTTAATTAAGTAAACATTGCAAGTAATTTCCAGGTCGTAAAATTAATGATAATAACAATAAGGAGAGGCATATTAAATTGCCCTCTGTTGATATTGGTTTCTTAATGTAACAGTTTCGTTTTCCCTTGGATCCGCCCTCCCCGCAGGCAATACTCAACGAGCCGCCAATGGTTTTGATCTTACCTCGCTGATCCATTGTTTATAATTTATAGTTGAACACACAATGAATGAGTAGGGATTTTTTATTATATACAATACATATCTTAGATTCATCTAAATAACAGCTACTTTGCCACGTTTGTTTATAAAGTATTTTTTATAAAGTAATAAGTCCGATTTGTATCGTAATATATATAGCAGTATTATTAAAACCTATGGCTTGTAAATTAAACAAAATTCGGGATCTCATCGGCTAGTAAGACGATAGTTTTTAAAGACTCGATAGAGTGAAAATGAGTCTGCAAGTTTTTTATTAGTAAAGTTCAAGACACAGGAATAGCTTAATCGATAAAAACTAGACACCCATCCGAATATAACTTTACAATAGGTATATTATATACATATTTAAATACTTCAATATGGTTTAGAGTATTTTTTATAAAATTTATAGAATATCACATGAAAAGAATATATATTTCACACAAGTACACTCAATTTGAAAGTAGTTTAATTTTGAGGTTATAAATTCATTCGAAAATATTTCTACAATAATACAATCAATTAAATAAACACTTTTAAACTGTATTTACTTTCCATATTTTTCGTACTATTATATATATATTTTTATGCAAATGGGTGAGCGTTCTTCTTTTGTGAATAATACATTATTCAAACCACAAGGACGTAGTGTGGCGTTATAAACGCTTTTAGCGTGAAACAAATTATTACTGTTACTGTTGTATACAGTATCGAGATCAAATTCATTACCGGATAGCTTTTAAAATTAACAAGTTTCTTATCTCAGTTATATTGACTCATTCAAATATAAATATAAGATATAATGATTCATATTAATAACAAGCCAATATTTTATATGTGATTATAAAAAATAAATCATTACAGGATATACATATTTACTTAGTTCAAATTTGTTTTAAAATTTATAACAGTATTTTGCATGATATATATTCTGCATAAAAAATATAGATATAGAATATGATAATAAAGCTCACACACTAAGATATCTTTTGACTTGAAAGATTGAGAAGTCTTTATATACGATCTTTACGTATAAACTTGGTACCCATTTACATCTTAAAAGCTAATGCATTACAAATCATACATATGTTCCTTTGTTTTTTTTGCAGTAAAACATTTCTGACTCCATCAATCCGATATGTCATAAGTGAAGAAGAAAACCAAGAATACGCTATCTAGTTGGAGTTACCGATGGCTATCATGTGTTCGGCGTGTCAAATCGGAGAATAGATACAAGAATGTTCTGCTGTGCCAATATCCACCCAAATTGTTATGCTCATGACAATTATAGCAATCTAGTTTATGGTATATACCTGCATTTTACTCCCACTGAAAGATGGCGCACACTAATATAGACCTCTTTCCTGTACATCGTATGAATAGTGCTTGTCACCAATTCAGAGATAATTTGGCAAATTATTTTATAATAATGAATTCTCAAACATATGTTTCATGAATTGAATTTTTTTCTGGTATCAAATACACATGAAATATATAATTTTCATTGAATATAAAGGAATAAGAAGGATTGTACGATTCATAAAACCGGTGAAAATGTTATATTTCTAACAGATTACGTAACATTTATTTAATAATATTGAATTACCAACATATGATTCATATATATCTTTGTCTGCAGTTTATCCATGTATAAAATTTAAAAAATGGCAAATTACGAATTTAGAGCGTGCAGAATGCACCCACGTTTGTTTTTCTTTGGGATAATAATAATTGCACATTACCTACATTACCATCTCTGATCTGATCGCCAGTAGTAAAATGTGTGCTTTTCATTACAGAACCGAGTTAGAAACTACTATAAATAAAAATAAAATGATTATAAACATATTTAAGTCATTGTTGCTTTTATCTGCTGTATTCATTCCGCGTGTTTTCTTTTAAAATACACAAATTTCACTGCAGTTATTTGTATCCAAGCAATAAATTGAACGATTAATTATTTAAAGTTCTAAAATATCTGCAACTTTCTATTTATAGTTTTTTACACTTAGGTCACTTTTACTTACAAAATTCCATAAACATAATTACTATTGAATATGAGATATCAATAAACTAGAAATGAATATATATTCAAAATAGAGCATTCTATGATCGATAAATAATTCATAAAATATTAATTTATATATTGAGAAAAAAATAATAGTTTAATAAAATATTTTTTTTTCATGAAGATTTTTGTATCGTAAATATGTAATAATAATCTGTCAACGCGTCTTCACATTGCGGAGATCTATATACTCCACTTTCGGAGTCGATTTCTTCACATTGTGTTGATCCATATGCTCCACTTTGGGACCGAACATGGTATAAAAAAAAAATTGTATTCCTTTTTACAAAAAAAAACATTACCACAATATAGTGTTAGTTGGTTACCTTGCCTATGTAAAATCTATTAAATATACTTTTATACTAATACATACACTTTTATATTAAATACCTGCAAAAAAATGACCTACCCAATCTACATAATTTAAACAAGAGATTTTTTGCTATTTTATCATACACTGTAACTATATATTTTCTATAATTTTCTACGATTTTTTCTATTGAATAAAATAATTATATTAAATACTATTTTGAGGTCAAAATATTTTTTGTTTACAGTTTGTATTAAAAAAACATATTAATATTTCTTCACAGTTTGGCCCTGTGATATTATCTGCAAACCTATGACTACTGTGGCTATAATCGTACAACGAACAACTGTGGTTCACTAATTTACCCAAGTGTTTAAGCACTACAATATATTGTGCAACCGTATTGCAGATCAGAAATCGATATGCATATCTACCAAAATATCATAAGTGGAAGATGAAAATTTTTATTTCCAAATGGGATATAACAAGGCAAAACTTTCGAATTTTCATTATTTGAAACAAACATTGAATATAGAATTGAAACTTATAGAATCGATCCAGGGTATGTGTTATAATATTATAGCAACAAATATTTATATTTTATTATAAAATTAAAACACGAACTTCAAATGGAGCTTAATTATTGAAGTAAAAAATATTGTATTTTAATTCACATTTTTCGGGTTTTTAGAAAAATTATAAATGCAGGACTCAATGCTCATTAGGTTGAACAATTATCTGCCGACTAATTCTCATGAAAAATATTATTATTTGTTAAAATTTGTCTTTAAATCGTGGAGATCTACAATATATTATAGTATACTTGCGGAGTAGACCACATACTCTACTTTTAGAACGAAGAGAATTGAAAAAAATCACATTTACATCAAAATAGATTTTACTTACAATATATATATGGCATAAATAAAGCCTTACACATATTAATAATGTGAAAATTTGCTTTGAATGAAATATTTTAACGAATATTGATAGTCAATAATTTTATTATTTATATTCACTTGCTGTTTATGTAAATATTATAGATAATTTATAAAAGTAAAGGAAGACAGTTTACCGAGTGAGTAAAGCAGATCGTATTTATAAATTTATAAAATAACATCCATCTAAACTCACTTTCGCTCAGGTGTAAGATGTCAATAGCTGAGGCGATTACATTAAACGTAATCCTTGCTTTCCGTATCGGCATTACGGCTAGAATAGTTTGATACTTGATAATTAAAAACAGCTGATGTTCTTGAATATTCAGGTGATAAAGACGCATAGATCAATACTATCCATAATGGCAGCATCTTTGATTAGTAAACTCAAATCAAAGTAGCCAAATAATATGATTAACATATGTAGGGTGAAGACGTATTAGATCTACTATATTACAACATTATTCATAAACAACTTTGAATTTTTCAAAAATACATCACACTCAACATTGTAACAATTTTAACAAAATTCGATTTGTCAACCAAGTGACGTTGAATTTAACGCCATTCAGTTTACGCAATATGCGAGGGCGTAGGCAAATCATGCCATTATGTAATTCAATCTGAGATCGGCGCTAGTATTTATCACACACTTAAAGATAAAATAAAATCTGTTCAGTTCATTTATTGTAATAATTGTATTGAAGCTTGTATTCCTCAATTACGACATATTTACTTATTTTTACGTAATGTGTATATCTGAAAAATATTAATATTCAACTGATATTATGTATTTCTCCAAATGTTGCAAAATACAACTTAGCAGTATTACTCTAACTAAATATTAAAACAATGCACCCCGTTCAGTTCAATGCAGTTTATCGTATTGTTTGCAAGATTTGATATAAAATCGAATAAATTAAGTATGAATAAATAAAGTACCGCTCGCTTTCAGTTGTGGCGAGTGTAAGGCGGGGCCGCACGCCGCTCGCGTGCCAGCGCTCCGACCACTGTACAGTCACGATTTCCTAAACGCCCGACAGATAATGCTCTAATGCACTCCGCTATGCACTATACTACTTCAATTCAGTCGTTTATAATCCAACTGCATCTGTACTATCACTCCTTTTCTTTGTTATTTTACTGATTTAATTACAGAATAATACATTTTAAATATATATCTTTATAACAATAAACATTTGTCAACTTGATAGTCAGGAGATCAGCGTGCATACTTTGGAACCGGATATTGCGACCTTAATTCTCACAGCTGCCAGATTTTTTTAAATCCAAAGATGCAGGACTGGATACCCAATTGGTTGAAAAATTAACTGACCATCATTTTTATGAAAAAAATCTGTCAACATAACACTTATATTGATATTCATATATGTACTCACTTTCTAGAGTGGCCATCTTCATATTGTTAAGATCTATGGGCTTCATTTGCCGAGCGGACATGTCTTATAATAATAAATACTAAACATTCATAATTACCTTTTCAGACACAATTATTACGGAAAAAGATTTAAAATAGTGATTACAGAGTATTAATTTTATTCATGATTCTCATTACATTTATAGAATGTTTTTTCTTGCAACCTATATGAATTTTGACATCTAATTTATATATAGATCCACAAAAGACAAATACTGCGCACTTTTCTCAGTGATCCATATGGAAATTTAAGCCGAGTAGGGAAATTGCATTCGCGACACTCAACTGTAAGCTGGTTGGTATCCCGTTCACATCTCTCCGAGGTGTCATGCGAATGTTTTAAGCGCATTACACCACAAGTACCCATTTCAAACTAATTCAATTGACAACTGACCTTTTGTCGTACTATATAAATAAATATACAGACTGTATCTAAAATGTAAACGAAATGAATCAAATACAAGAGCATCAATAATTAAATATTTATACTGAATTACTTAAATTATTTCAAAATATTTATTTGTTTACAACTATCTTAGTTGCTACACACATCATCACAAGTAATTTTTGTATTGATAACGATTAAGTTTCGACAGTGGTATAACAACAAAATTTTCAAAACTATAAATTCAATATAGCTGAAAGTTCTTATAACTATTTGTTTACTAACAAAAAGAATGAAAAATTAGATCACATATTTGAAAAACCAAGATTCTTACATCTATAAAAAATCGAAAGATATTTATTTTAAATAACTTACTTTTTTATTGGGGTATAGCATATTAAAGTATACCATAGCTGTTATCAATATTGAGCATAAAGAGGTCTATAAGCAAATCACTCGAAAAATGTGTATCCAATTCTGCATTTAAAAAAAATATGTTTGTATGGCTATGAGATTTTTACTTGGCAATCAATGTGGAAATATTATACATTTTTAACCATGTTCGCTTCAAAAACGAAGCATATGAATCTACAATGTGAAAATATCCGCTCTGAAAGTCTCCGCAATGTGAAGAGCATATCTTATTTTCACGAGAATATTATACCATACTATAATTTCATTGTTGGTATACTTTATATACATAATTTATGCTTATTGACTTACATTTATCTAATGATTAAAATAGTAGATTATTTTATTGTTTCAATAGTAAACTTATCGCACATGCTGTATATGAAAGTTTAAATACCCTTCATGGAAAGGTCCTCTTGACAACGGTATATGCTGTTACAAATCGATTGCAAATGTAATGATAATTGTTTCACGAAACAATACTCTTATTTTATAATATGTCAATTTATTTAAAAAATTAATAGTTGCGTGATCGCATTTCGATACAATATTTTTACATTGATAACACACGATATATTCTAGGTTATTTAAGTGTATTTTTGACTTTCATAAACAATAGTGGTTACTGATTAGGACATCGGTTCGTGTAGATAATGGTTGGAATATTATAGAGAACGTTTTAGTGCAAATGTATATATTACATTTTTAAATGTTTACTCTACCAGCACAAATTTAATAAACTAAGATAAAAAACTGTTTTGAAAACTGATTGACGTTATCATTCATAAGAATTGAGTTCCTTTTTAAAAGGTTTTTCAAATTGATGAATTTAGTACTTACGTTATTTATTTAGAATGTACATGTAACATTGACGTTTTAAAATTACTCGTATATATAATTGAGCAAACGAGTAATGTAAAATAGAAAATGTTGGTCCGAATAGTAGTGATCTAATTATGCATGAGATAGTTATTGAAAACACTATAATCCAGCTTAGTATGATGTGCCTATGAACGGTTGGCAGTAAGTTGCATGCAGATGCAAAGAGATGCATGTCGTGGTATGAGTAACTAACGTGGGCTCACTAGCGAGAGCAAATTAATTCCATTCCTTGGCTGAAGGCGGTGCCTACTTCCTGGTGCATTCCATCTTTTCTACTCAATATACTTTAACCCTTTGCAATCAATATTATTGCCCGTTTAGAATGCCACAGTTTATTTTATTGCTTAAATTCTACACAACATTGCCACCCAAGCTAGAGATTACCGTTGTTGGATAATAAAATAAATAAAAAGACTGTAAGTCAATTCTAGTAAATCAAAGTTCTCTAAACTTATTGAGCGGATCGCCAAATTTATGTTGAATGTGCTAGGTGAGCTGGATGAAAAAGACGTTTGGGATATTTTATATAATAATATGAATAAAAATTGTATTTAAGCATAAATGAATGTAAAAATATGCACTAAGTTTTGGCAAGATATTATAATCTAAAAAAAATCGTTTATGTTTTGAGTTTAGTAGCCAAGAGATTAATATGCGTGTTTTGGAGCTGGAGACTACGAGCTTAAGTACTACAAATTCATATTGTTTTTAAAAAGCAAAGAGACATGAGTAAGCGTTCAATGGGTTGAGCATTTGGCGAAAAAGCAACTCTCATTATAACAAAAATGTGTTAAAAAAAAATGCCTTTAAAGTGCATAGATTCAAGTATTTTACTTCTGTAGTCGCCATCCTCAAATTGTTGAGATGTATAATATTTGCTCCACTTTCAGAGCGTACATTGTGAGAATAAAATAATAATGAAGATTAAATTAAGAAATGTTTAATAACTATACTATTAAAATGTCTGTAACAAATATAACATGTAAAACATACAATACATATCATTTTTAATTCTTTTCACTTTTAAATTAATTTAACTTCATTGAAACTGTATTAAAACATCTGTATGATAATTTTGATTCATGAATTGGTCATATCTCACTGATACCAAAAAGTACTCAAGAACAATAAAAACCGTGAAAACTAATTTTATACATTATTTTACAGAAACTCAAATACATTAATTTAAATACCGCCAAAGGTTTCATTAAATTTTAAATATCTGAAATTATTAAATTGTAAAATACGACAAAATAGCTAAATACACTAATTTATATGGAAGTAAGAATATGTCGTGGATTTCAAAAAATGTTTGAAAGCAAGGTATTTTTAAATTCATTCATTTATTTACAAACGGAATAACGTAATTTGATAATGTCACAATAAATATATTATTGTTTCGTAAATTTTAGCAAACATGAAAAACAACACGCATTGCATAATGTGTCGTGCTTAATTTATTATAGTTATAATTTTCGGAAAAGGTTACCCGGTAGTGATGTTATGATAAAAGATTGAGAAACTTCTTTCTATGCTCAACAGTTCCTTTCGATGTTAGTATTGCCCCGATTTAATAGGTTTATAAGATAATTATCATTAATTATTTACTAATTTTAGTGTACTGTTTTATGAATCAGGATAATTTGATAACTATCATTGAATGCACATCTTTTATTGACTATAATAATAATCTTCAAAACGGTAATCTTTAATGTCTGTTTAAACGACTCGGTATGTAAAATTTCACGATCAGTTATACTGTAAATGTGGTTGGAAGCGCAGCGCATCATTCATTTTTATGGCGGGCTATTAAAGAAATAATTAAGACCTGACACAGTGTGATTTTATAATTTATGGGCACGTCAATGAATACAAACTATATTATTATTATATTCTGTCGTAGCCTCTTACTTATAATATTGTTCGCAAATCATTATTGTAGATAACAGCGTTTGATAGTATATGTAATCATGCGAGAGAACTACAATGACAGTGGTATGACAAAATGTTCATGTTGATTTCAATCTCCACTTCAAAATTTCATAATCAGATTATTAGTCAATGTATTTGTTCCAAGCGTGCCATGAAAATTTTGCACATTTTTAAAAATAAGCTTTCGCGGCTGCTAGAAGCGAGAGACCTTTTAGAAAAAAGGAAAATTTCTAGACGACAACACTTTAATATGCATATTAATAATAAAATATAGCTTCCAACATGGTAATATTGCAATTGACCATCCTGGCTAATAAATACATTTTTTTCACTCGTTCTGTTGTAATTTCACAATTGAAATTTATATAGTGCAGGTTAAGCATGGAATTATTTTACACCTTGAGAAAAACTAGATGATAAAACAAATATGCTATTTAGCCGATGTATATACTCGTACTATATTCGCAAAACTTTTACTGTGTTTACTTCAAACTACATCATCATACTTGTTTTAAAATATCCACAATTTAAATTCTTAATTCTTAAATAATGAAATATTTATAATTATATCTTGATTTATTTAACTAGGATTATAATTGAGAAAGACTATCAAATAAACGATGCACGTATCCTTATAAAAAATCATAACAAGTGCATAAATAATACACAAAAATATTATTTCAGTGTAATGTTAGTTATTTCAGTATTTCATATTGGTGTAGATAAATATTAAATAATAGTAAAAACATAATGAATATATGAGGGGCTTAGTTCCAAAGTGAACTTATTCCACCATTCCAAAGTTCAAAGCTGAAAATTTTGAACAAGTTTTTCTTGTATAGAAAAACAACAAAGCATGTAAACCAGGGGACAAAATCATTTTCGAAAATATTGAAAACAATAATAAACATCGAAAAATATGATATATGGTCTTTCATATAAAAAAAAAAATACTTGTTCAAAACATTCTCCTCTAAATTTTAGCATATCTAAATAAGTTCACTTTGGAAGTACCCCTCTCGTATATGAAATATTAAAGTGATTGTTATAAATGAATACGCCACTGGTGATCATATTATCTTAAAGTTAATATAAATCACATAATTGCCGCCATACGTATAGACACGTATTTCTATTTATGCATTCGCCTATTGCATATATTATATGTGTGTGTATTAGTAAGTGTGATTTGAATAATAGGTAAGCAGGTATAATGGCGATATGTGGAGTAAAAGTAAGTACGGGATCGTGCTCTCAGATCAATTACCTGTAAGTGCCTCGCGTACCAGAGACGACACACTACCTATCGAGAAATGTACGGATGCGGTATAATTATTATAATAATAAACTTGTAGAGAATAAGCATTGTATGCCATTTATTAACTGTGTATGATAGATAATGTGTTGATGTATTATTATTTGTTCATATTTTAAGAAACGTTGTGACTCTTTTTTTGTTGCTTCAGTGGTCAAGTGTGTAGCGTTCCAGCTTGTAAGATACTTGGGATTAAATATCATAGATTCAAATCCAATAACTGCTTAGCAAAAAAAATCATCCTATTTGGATTTCAATAGTGTTATTATGATAAGTGGTCATGAAACTACTCAAGATAAAAAAATCGATTAATAAAAATCTTCATTCACACAAAAAAAAATTGTATGCCCCCATTAAGTCTAGAATATAATCACTATCCATAACTAAACTGTAAACTTCCCATTAATATTATCTTTTTATATATTATCATAGTTTTTATTATTTCTTTCTAGTATTTTATTATTTGAACCTCCTTCTTCTTTCTACTGTAGTTTATATTCCACACGATTACTTCAATAATCTTTTATAAGTTACACTCATCAGACCAGTACGTTCTTTTAACCATCAAATAATTACTATTCCATCCAATATTATATCGAGAATTCCCATTTTAAATGATTTTACATTTTACATCACTGAACATTTTGACCCGTTGGGAATTGACTCCCCAGTAGCGTAGTTGGTATGCGTGTGTGTTTAGAGATCCGGGGAATATGGGTTCGATTCCCACATCTGTCAGATTTTTTAAATACCAAAATGCAAGGCTAGATTTCTATTGTGTTGAGCGATTGTATGACGAATAATTCTCGTTAAAAATAAACTGTCAAGCCGTCTTCACATTGCAAATATCCATGTATTACTTTTTCGGAGTGGATGTCTTTACACTATATGAATTCATATGCTCTAATTCGGGGAGCGAACATGGTTAAAAAATAGAATTGAAAGTCCTTATTCAAGACTCATTTAATAAACAAAGGATTTCTTTTCATGGGAGCTGATTAGAATTAAAATATATATTTCAATATTTCAAAATTTATTATTGTACTGATTCCATGAGATATTTATGTTGTTCTTTGATAATTATTTGGTTTTTATTTAATTAGATCTGTTTTTATACTATTATTTAACGATTGTAAGTATAATAATAGATTTGTAAAAAAATAGCGCATCTTCATCGACTAATTTTTTTAATAGTAAAAAGCCAATGATATGTGCTAAAAAAAAAGACATACAATTTTCCATAGTAAATATATAACTGATATTTTTATTGCTTCATTTTTTTTACACGTTAACTTTAAACTATGTTGGAAAATCCGCTGCACACATCTTCAACAGCAAAAATTAAGCCTGCTAAGTACGTTAAACAAATTATCAACAATGCGTCCGTTGATAAATTTCTTCAATTAACCATACAAGTGCTTACCGCAGAGTATTATGGCTTTATATTATAAATCACAGAAACATTGAAAAGAATAATCACTTGAAATACGCCCACTGAAATAGAGCATTTGCCCGTGCAATAATTCCATAAGAGCGTCTTGCCTAACGACAGTTTAAGCCAATAAAACGACATCATTACGGATTTCTCGCTATAAACATCTCGGCAGGCTGCCGGGGCCAAGAAAGATATATGATAAGACTTCAAATTAAAGTCCCTCTAAGGTGAAGCCAAACTCCTGAAAAATGGCGTACTGAAAAACTTTGAATATAAAATAATAATTAATATTTTCAACTGATGGTGCTTGATGGAAATTGATTGTAAATTCTAAATTATTTAAAACTGGTA
>JAGVSQ010003708.1:0-20949 GCA_022683975.1 Rhyacophila evoluta
AATTTCTTCTAACGCCAATGCGTGTGAGTGCATTAGTATTAGTGTGCGGCCATGCCTTGTGCTGCCAACTTCAGACATGTTATTCTGAAATGTCACTTTGAATGACACCAACCGTTCACGTTTACCCAATTATGTATCTGCGAAAAGTTTCGTGACTAACTTAATTTCAGATACTTGTCGTTGTTTTACGATAGTGTGTTTTATCCTCGTTATTCATCTTTAAAAAAAATTTGTATGTGAAAAAATATATCGTCGTTGAGTTGTTAAAACCTCTGATGTGACAAAATAGAAATTTTACACTAGAGTGAAAAACCGCATCATAAAAATACATAATACGTTAGAGGTGTTTATTTTCAATTATATTTTAATTTAGGTGCTATAAGAACCATTGAAGACTATCAAAATATGCCGTCCAATGTGAAGAAACAAAATGCAAAAATATCATTTTGACAAAATTGTCATATCGGAGGTTTTGATAGCTCAACAAAAATATGTGTATGTTGTCATGATTTAATGTTGAAGAATTTTTGCTTTATGATGCATAAATTTTCATCCGCATATTTTAAATTTTGTTTTCAGTGTCCAGATTTAGAATTCAAAGAATTAGAAGCACTTCTTAGATCGGAAAAGTACAATCTTTTGAGTTTACATTTGCAAAATTTTTGTGCCCGTCTTAAACACATTTATGAAGATGGAGTGAGTGCACTTATGGATTGTGTCTCAGATGCAGTCGAGATCTTGATGATGGAGCCACAAGAAACCAATCCTTGCATCATAAGCAGGAGTAGTGTTCTAGGTAATTAATTTATATTGATAAAGGGAAATTACCATTCCTCTTCCAATGCGAAGTCTATTATAGGCCTACACACTGTAAAGATATTACATTATAAAAACATTTAATTTTTGCAAAGTTTTTCCACTCATCTAAGTTATCAGATCCTTGTATTGCTCCCAAATGCAGATTAGTAATGCGATTTTCAATATCCAGGATTTTAATGTGTCTCACTAATCAGAATAAATTGTTTACATGCATGCACACTCTGTAGACTGAATCATCACTGACAATAAGATTCTATTCATATTTATTTAATAGTATTAGTTGCACATTTACATATAAAATTCTGTTAATAATTTAGACTTTTGAATTTCAGAAAATATACATTTTTTATAAAAATTCCATAGAATATGCAGTGAAAATATTTGGCATGTTCATTTTACCATAAACTAATGTACTACTATTATATTATCATAATCGTAAAAGAAGTGTTATGGGGTCATATCTTCCTACAATGATTATAAATCTATAAAATAAATTTCATAAAATACTAAAGAAATTTGTGTGAAAATTTGAAATACCAGCAAGTTAATGAATTATAGGTATTGTTTTCCCTAATGGAAAATAGTAAAACCTCTTCAAATGAAGATCTCAATAATTTTGTGATATAACTTATTTTTTTATTTGATAGGTCTGTATCTACGGAGGATGATGTTATACCTTGACAAACTTTCGTTTTCTCAAGTGACATCTGTATATGAATCCTTTTGTTCGTACTATGAAAAAGGGCGACCTGGATCCCTGATGAGATGTCTTAGTAAAGATGTAAGATTTACTGTTTATGTATACTATTTTCTCATATCAGAAATAATTATTATTGTTTCAAATAAACATCTACTCATATAGATCTATATATTTGCTTCAAAATCCTATTATTTACCCTGAAAGATTATTTTTTTGAAGATTGATTATGAGCCATTTACTCAAGCCGAGTCTTAAATTCAAATAGGTATTTAAATCAATAATTTTTTTTACGCAGTTTCTTAACCACTGAACCTTGGCAGGCAGTTGTGTGAAATACAATATATTAGTACCCAATAGCTGACAGGTGAGTTTGTGTGCTTTGGGGCCCACAGCTGCAGGATTTTTTAAAATACAAAGATGCAAAACTGAATGCTCAATGGTTGAGCAACTGGATGACAACCGATTCTCGTGAAAAAATCTGTCAAAATAAGTCTTCACGTGGCATATACAGTGGAAACCTCAATAAAAAAACACACAAAAACAAATATTGTTCTTTTGGAATAGACATGGTAAAAAAAGCCTTAATTTGTCAAGAGCATTTGATTATAATGTTTGATTTACTATTTGTCTTCAAAATATAAATTATCAAAGTAATTTAATTACTTTATATGTGTGGTACTATTATTTTATTCTGATAACTTGTTTCCAATGAAACCAGACAAGCGAACTCTCCTGCGATCACATTTAAGTTGCACAGATGAGATTTTATTGTCTTCATTATCATTGTCCCTCAGAAGAAAAATTCTGTGTCGCACAATTATTGCACAAAATATCAAAATAAATTAATATAATTTATGAAAATATATTTGATTTCAGAAACTCAATTCATCTGATAGTATGATAGATTTTATGCTGAAAAATGATGATAGAAAATTTCAAACTAATATGGAGGGTGTCAAAAGAAGAATGAATTTTGACCAAGACAGGTGAGTAATTTGGAAAATATAATACATATATTGTTTAAATCAAAAATTTATGTATAATATGTAGCTATCATTAGTAGTATGTGCTATCTGAATAATTTTTATTAAAATAATATATGATTTTGGTATGGTGTAATCCAATATCTTCGAACCTGCATTCCCCGGATTGATAGCCATACACGCTACCAACTATGCTAACCGGGGAAACAGATATCCAATATCTAAAGAAATTAAATCAGTATATGGTGATAAACACCGAAGAATTGTTTAATTTTCTTGTGCTTTTGTAAAGACAAACTTATGTTGTCTATTTATATGTAATTATTATATTATAACCTGTTACCAAGTTATTTGTTTTGTACAACATTTACAACATTTTTGACTAAATTGGCACCATTCACGATCAGTGAAAAAAAAATTGAGTGTCTTGTGTTATTTTGCAGTGGAGTGTCGCATTGCCAATGGTCTCGGAAGCAAGCTGAACTGTTTACAGCGCAGCAGGCTGCTCTGCTGCAAGCTAGCGAGCCACGAGCCATGTCCCCCCCACGGTTGCAGCAAACTATTTCACAAATACTTAGAGATAACCCTGACTATGCGGAAGCGGTAAAAATCCTTATCTTCTCTATTAAATGTATTGGCATCATTTGTAATCATTCTCATGAATCACTTTTGTTTAAATGTATATACCAGTATGAAAGCTAAGTGTGTAATCGCTTTGATTGAAACTTGCAACTGATCAGACGGTGTTGTGTATTGGACTTTGGCACTTGTGTTTGAGTTGAGTTCTACACAATATTCTAAAATAAAGGTTTCTAAACTACAGCCCGTGGGCCAACAATGGCCCTTGGGCATCACCAATCCGGCCCCTGGTCATGCCCGGTATCTGGCCCGCCATAGTTTATTTTGACTACATTGTAAAATTTACAATGTAGTTTAGTATGAGACCTAAGAAAAAAAGTAGAATATGAATTCTGGATAGAAATAAATTTTTTGGCAGCGCGAGACTTGTGAGAAATTACGAGAAAAGCTAAGACTTTGAAGGAAGTGAAACTGTTTGTTGGCATGATGAGCTAGCTAAGTCTTAGCCCTTGGAACTTAGTAGAGAAGTCAGTGTGGCCCGTAGGTTAAAAATTTTCGAGACCCTTATTCTAGAAGATGTGTACTAAACAAAATATTGTACATAATGAATTATTTTTCAAACAAATACCAAATGTTTATATTTATTGAGACTTCATTTTTAAAATGTTTATACACGTTGCTGGTTTTAATATAATTGGTAAAAATAAGCCTTATCTTATTTTAAATAATTTCCTTGCTATTATAATAATATAGATTATAATGGTAATAAATTATATATTCATCCTTTTAACAATTGTCTGTTAAACAAAATTGTAAAATCACCTAGTGCCCAAGAAGTACATGTGTGCTATTGGGTTCCTGGTTGAAATACTACAGCTGCTGAGTATTTTAAAAATTTCAAAAATGCACGACTTAATGTTACTGACAACCAATACTCATGAAAAAAATCTTCACGTTCAGTGTATATGAATTATAAATTGTCATTCTATCAAAATCTAACTTGGCTAATAATGTAAACTTAACTTGTGTTTTATATCAATTTACTTTATTATTTGCAGCATTTTCTAAGTTACCTAAATTGTATGCGAGAGCGAGAACTATGTGGTGCCTTGGAAAGTTTATATGGATGTTTTGATCGAAGTGTAGGAGTGGCTGCGGCCCCAGCCGATAGAAACAAAGGATTTCGTTATGCCTCACTCAACTTGGCTGTGTTGCATGCTCAATTCGGACACAAGTAAGGAATGGCATTGTGAAAAGAAATTATAGTAAATTTCTTCCAAATATTCTCACTTTCTTTTGGAAGTTTATTGAATTCAATGAAGTTAACTTCAAGAATGATATCGTTATCTGTTTCCTTTTGCTCCATTTACCCTTTGTCTGAATGAAATGCGTTAATAGAAACAAAACCGATAACAAATTTTGCAGGCCACTCTTGGCTCATTCTCAAATTAAATCTGCTTCCAGAAAAAACAATTCTGTGATTTACTTCTATTAAATTCAACATATTATTGCAAAACCATTTTTTCAACTATGCTCCTCATTGCTTAGGGAAAGGAGCACTCATGTCCACCTCTTTTCTTCATCTCTAAACGTTTTTCTGTATTCATTAAATTTCCATTTTTGTTGTACCCTTTTCAAAAAATTCTTCTAACAAATTTTACTGTAGCCATGCTCGTGGTGGTGTTGATGGATGATTTACTTTTAGAGAACGTGCTCTAATAGCCTTAAGAGAAGCCACAGTTATGTCCCAAGAGGCTGGAGATGCAGGATGCTTGCAGCAGGCAGCTGTATGGGCACTGTGGGCCAAGCATGGGGCGGGTGGTACTGGTTTGAGAGTAGGAAGACCTTTTCGTCCTGCTGCTCCATGTGCTCGACATCGAACTGCCCTTGGAGCTCAGTCATATGTCAAATATGCCGCTGTGCGGAAAGCTACTCCTGCACATCTCTTCGGGGTAAGATATTGTTTTTTCATGAATTTGCATTTTGGTAGTAAGATATCTATTAGAAACTATTCATCTATTACTGTATGAAATTTTCTTGTTGAAATAGTGTTACCAAATGGGTTGAATTAAAAATATGTTGTGAGTTAATCATTTAAAATTTTACTCTTTGTAGTTCATGATAAAAAGTGATATGGTTCATTGTCAACACTCAATGACAGATTTGATGCAAACCAGTTTGGCCAATCGCGCAGCTTTGTGGTCACTTTATGGAAAAACTGAGATGGCCTCTGTTTGTTGTCAACTTCTGCTTAATATAAACACAGGTAAACAATAGTATTTCATGAAGTGGAATACCAGTCATGAGAATACTTTACCACTTTTATTAGCTTAATTAGTTTTTTCAGGAGACATAGAAAACAAAAACATCACATTTTCAGTAGCTGTTCACATTTAACAAATACTAATTTACTGAAATTCTACCTAGGCTGTTCATACTTATTGAATATTAGGAATTCATCCATTAAAGACAGGTTATATAATGCAGGTCTTCATGTAATAAATGTTCAATGGTTTCATATTCTCCGCAATCGCACAGAGGAGATACAATTCATGTATGTCAAGTATTGTGGTTTAGGTCCACAATGTGTTTGTAAGAAATTTGGGGCCGAGTGGGAGTTACCTATTTTGGATTATTTTCAGTGTCATACTTCTCCAAGCGCATTATTGTTGTTGCCTAGAAAGGTATTCTAGATTTTAACCGACACGTGGTTGTGTATCACTTGAAAATGCATTTGTAGTTGGTGGTATACGAGAAAGTGAAGCGATGTGTTTAGCGGCTTGCGGAGTTGCTCAAATTCTGGCTGGGGCTGGAAAGCGAGCAGCAGCTCATTCCACTTTACAGCATGCGCGAGCTAGAGCACCCCGCCCTCCACACTGTCTTCTTTGGATGAGAACTCAACACATGATCGATGCTTCTTATGCATTGCTTGCAGGTGATCAATAAATTCAATAAACTTCAATACTTATTTTATATTGTTACACTCTAATTTTATATCACATACAAGATGCATGAATTGCTCCAGTCCTGCACTTCAAGAATAAAATTTATAAATGATAAAACAGAACATATCACACTGTTGAATTATTTAAGTACATTGCTGTATAATCCATAATATCTGAAGAGAATAACAATTGTGTGGATTTAAGACTGAATGTAGCCAGAAAAATTGAGACATCTTTAGTTTACAATGGAATATACGAATATTGTCCACTTGAAAGCGAAAAGAATACAAGTGCTTTCTGAAAATTGTCTCTCAACAGAGGAAATAAGAGCCATCTGTTAACCAATTTTAGGTTGTCTCAATTTTTAATGTTTTGGTGTACAAATATATGACGAAGTAAGATGTTTGTGATAAGGTACAAAGGATAAAACACAAAATTGTATTTTTACTGAATACTTTGCGTTACTTTAAGGTAAATGGCATGATGCAGAGCAAGCGGCTAATCAATTAGCCTCCATAGACAGATGGGAAAGTCAACTGATAAAAGCAGAGTTACACTTTTTAAAAGGCGAACCTGTGCTTGCTATGACTTGTGTCAACGATGTTCTGGTCAATTGCCAATCGGATGATGAACGAGTGCTGTACTTGACATTGAAAATCAGAGCGATGTTGCTGTCTGCTCAGATTGAAAACTCTTGCAGTGGTACCCGTGCCATGTCTTCTGCTAACATAAGCATTTTGAATGAAGCTCTCTCATTGGCTACCGATAATTATTTGACTTATCAAGCTGCCATTATTGAGATGCATGTCGCAAATATACAACTGCAATTGGGATGTGTTAAAAATGCATTGGCTATTGTGCAAAGGGTATTGGCTACCATCATGGCACATGGAGGACCTTATGATCGAGCTAGAGGTTAGATCGGATTACATTATTATTGCAATCTTCCTGTTAATAATTCACAATATGTTAACTGTCACCCAATTACCAGGCGGTTTCGATTATGAGATTACAGCTATAGTTTTTTAGACTTTCAATAGAAACATTAAATATGATGGGTTTACAACAATGCCAGTTCTTTGGTTTACATAATATTTCTTTAAGTAGATTTTTATATCTTGATTGAAACACTTAATTTATGTGTATAAATTACACATATCTCTTAATGGTGAATATATTTTATTTTAGGAACGTTGCTGTATGTAAAATGCAGAATAGCATGTAGCCCTGTGTCAGGAGAACGAAGGAAAAAAGTCATCACTTTGTGTACAGAGTTGTTAAGAAATGTCAAAAGCAATTACTATCAAGTTAATGCAATATGCCGGCTGAAAGATGTAATTTATTTACAGGTAAATTTAATTTTTAGTATTTTTCCTTTCAAAATTATTGTAATGTAAAAGACAAGATATTACTTTTACTGAGTCATTTGATAAAACAATCACAGTAATTTAATATTGAAAATTAATTAAAATTCCCGCTCTAAGACCATCGGAGACTTTCACGGCGTAAGGATGTGTTCAGATTTCTTTTATGGGAAGAAGTTATTGGCAGTATAAAAAAAGTGAATTCTTTAGACTCTGCCAACAAATTTAAAACCAATTGACAAGGTGACTTAGGTTCCCAATGAATTCTGGTGTGACTATAAAAAGTTAATAAATGAAGTAAAAGGAGTTTAACGAGACTAAAAATCAAATTTTCAATGTTACAATTAATTGAGTAGAGGGTTATCCAGATTTAATTGTATACACTTTTGTGGAGAGTAACTAAAATATATTTTCACTTTGTAATTAATTTCTATAATTATGTAATATAATAAAATATCTGCTTTCTTTTGATTTCAGGCACAACTTTACAATGAAATTGGTAACATAGCAGAAAGAAATAAATGTGCATTGGAGTATCGACAATTGGATGAGCAGAATCCTACGAAACTGACCAAATCATTATTGACATGTTTTTGAACCTGCGTATGTTGTGGGAATAATAAATTTTGATTTCTATTTTGTCTTCATATGTTTGTATTGAATTTTGAAGGTGAAAATAAAAACTATTTTTATTATTGTCATCCATTACCTTTTAACAGCTTGAGTTTGTAAAAACGGTTTGGTGTCGATACAATTGTCATAGCCATTTGATAACTATGGGGGACCTTGTCAAAAGTATAAAAAATCACATTTCTAATAATTATGGAGAAGTCGGAAGCAGGGTTCAAGAAAAAAGCCAGTATTTTTTTTTGGATGATCAGGACAAAAGAACACAGCAGCTTTTCATTGTATGTTAGTTTGCCAACAATATTATTATTTATTAGCATCTTCATCTCTTGGGTTTTCCTGCAATATTCTTCTCACAAAAATTGTGATAAAATGTATTTTTTTTGTCTTGGTTTGGAGTTGGAGGTGTGTCAAGTAAACTTCTTACTATCGACAGCACCAAGTATAAAATTAAATTTTTGGATTTTTAGAATTGTATAAATAATTTTGTGCAATAAATGAATACCTAGTTTCTAATACCATGGGTAATGCCAACATTTGATTATGAAAATCTACTCCTATAAAATATGAGTAACATCAGCAATGCTGAATTTGGTATTGGGTCATATGCTTCGTAAAATCTCTCCGAACAAAGCTTACATGCTCACTGTTTGGGTATGATGTACTGACACGGTCTCTGTGTTGGATAAGTGTGCTGTTCGTACTGAAAGAGTTAATGTGATTTATGACTATCAATATAGTTCTTTGATATTCTTAATACTAATTTAAAACTCCCATGATATATTTACACTTCATATTCACAGCACAATATTTTGGATATAATTAATTACCAGTTACAATAATGAGATAGTGTTGTTAGCACACACCTTTCACAAGAATATTTTACTTTGCAAAATATAAGTTGGCATTGATTGTAAAATATAATGCTTGGTATTAAATAAGACTTGTAATAAGTAAATCTTGTCTGTGCTTGATAAATTTCGCGATAGTTTCAATAAATCTTATCATTCAGAACTGCTTTCTTCACAATCTCAGACATGGTGTTTTGTATATCTCTGCATAAAACTTCAGCCATGAGTACCTTAGTCTTATCTTGAACCTTGGATTGAGTGTATGCCAGTTCTCCAGATATGCTTACATCATTCCATGAATGGCCTAATGACGCTTGAGACTCGCAGACTCTTCCCAACTGCATTAAAAGCGAAGTTATATCTTCCAGAAGAGGAGGAAAAGCCGTGCAGATTCTGACTAATGATGGTAATACTGGTTGAAATAAATCAACTCTCAAATCGCATGGCAATACAGCCAAGAGTACTGATAAAGTGTTAACACATAATCTGGCTATAGACATTGCTTTTGGAAGAGCGTATTGAATGGATAAATGTGACACTAGATCAATTGAAAAGACCTGCTTTTCAAGTGAAGCCTGACTTAATAATTCTGGTATAAAATCTAAACAAATGTGCATTGAAGGAATCCCTTGGACGGTTACTGGTAAAAGTTCTCTTGGGTAACCTTGGAAATGAACTAGTTTGGCTAGAGCGGGTTCCGATATGAATATCTGGTGAAGGAATGAACAAACAATGCTTCGGACTTCTCTTAATGACCACATCATCTCCGGACGTTTTCTATCTTTCTCAGTTTCAAGGCATGCCTCTAATAATATTTGTAAAGCGGCACTTTCTTGTGCTGCAATGAGAGCATTCTTTAATTCTTCTCTTTCCAGATGTGAAGTGAGTTGACCGGCTTTTTCAATCAGGGGTTTGTCATGCAAATGTCTGGATAATTGACTCTTGGAAGCAGCAAGACTGGCTTCTAATATCCTCAACACGATTTTTAATATTGGGCCACACCTGAATACTTTCACATCACATCTCAGAACTTGTAAAGGATCAACCAATATATTTTCTTGAGTCAGGGTAATATTTTTTGATGCACTATTCATATCGAGAAGAGCATTGATGGACATGACCCAAAGACATCGAGGAAGGACAGTGTTTAATCTTAGCCAGACTTGTCTATATAGCTCTTGAATATGTCTTGATACATTTTCTGCCAGGATCGACTTAAAGTAGTGCACAAAGGTTTCTGCAAACGGCCAAATATCTGTAGGGTTTCTCATCAACATAAGCTTCAATACTTTTCCTATTTTAGATGGACTTTCTTCCATGCATGAGAAGGCTTCAATGATAGTCATTTCGTTGAGTTGATTTTGTAAATTTTCTACAGTTGTTGGTTGTAAGTCATCACCGAATATATGATCATCCATCCAATCGTCGACTAGAGACAAATGGGGAAAATGAGTTGCGAGTAATTTTAAAAGAGGACTGAACAGACCTCCGTAACTTAACTGATCTTTTTGAGCTTGGTGTAGTAAATATTTGATGGGCAATTCTGAGAGGAACGCTGTTGAATAGCACTTGACATTTCGATTGTTGGCAATATGTGATGCAGTATTAGCTAGCCGTACATCTTCATACAGCAGCAAGTAGTACAGTAATAGAAGTTGAGATGTGAGGCTTGGTTTAACGATTTGAACATCTTCATTTGAGCTCATAGCATCAGTTTCCATATCAGCTAGATTATAGACTCTTTTCTTTGAATCGAAGTGAGCACCAAAAACAGAATTACGGAATACGTTTCGTATTTCTTCCTCAGTTATAGGCTTGTTAACGAATTCAACAGATGCTTTAGCGATGGTTATCAACATCGAATTAACATATACTTCAACAAGTGCTGGTAGTACTGGATGAAGTGGTGATGTACAGTTGCAAATTTGCTTGTATATCCAGCGTTTGATTGGTACTTTGTGTTTAGAAAAGGCTCTTGATTTTAACAGCTGATGGATGCAGTGCACTGGTAGATATCCTGGGATGTTTCCATTGAGGTTAGGTGTAACAGGAACCTTTACCGCATGCGCTGTTACAACCTATAGAAAAAAATAAGAATAAAATAGCATATTGAATACACTATACATTCATAATGGGGTATATCATGTTTGTTTGAAAACTGATAAACAATAATTCCTTTTGTACTATAATAGTAAATATAATTTTGTATCTGTTAACCCTATACTGCAGTATTATAGGTTTTTGTATTTCATTACCTGTTCTGTGAAGATATCGTGAGTGAATACTTGTTTGATTCGAGTCATATTGTTGGGACGGATGGGGACCTTCATTCCGAGTGTTGAGCAAACTAAATCGCAAATTGCAGACAGTTGGTTTGAATGGAAGTGGATCGCCATCAACAGAAGCATTTCACCGAAGGAAGCTGTCTCTCCTGATGCACTGTGTATGTCAAAAATAAACAAATGTTGTCAAATACTGTGATAATAATTAATACTATATCTAATAGGGGTGAATAATGAATTTAAAAATTCCAAATAATTTTTATTAGGATGAGTTAACACTTTAAACTATGATAGCTTAAGTTAGGTATTAGGCATTCCAATTTCAATGATTTATAATTTGATTAATAGAATTTCGAAAAAGATAAATCATTTAAAATCATAGATTTTTAACATTTTATTTCTATTATATATGCGACACTTGGTTCAATCAAAAATAACAAGATTTGAATTGATCATGTAAATACTAAAAAGATGACATTTTGAAGAGAGACATAAAGAAGATATTCTGTTCACCACATAATTTCATTAATTTAAAAAATAAATTCTTGTGAAACAGTCCAAAAAAACTAGTGACTATAAGTTGAATGTAGAATGGTTTGGGACATTTTGGGTATATTTATCGACCACTATTATGGCATAATAAAAATTGATTGTACCTTTCGAAATAGGCCTCCTCCTTTACGAGCCACTGCACCCATTCGATAGCTTTTTTTTCGTGTTCTGGAGAGGCTGCAAATAACACACACTCATTATATAAATGATTTGCAAAAAAAATCCCTTTGGCTGTTATGGATTGTCAGCAATGATAGGTTTCTTAATTCTGAAATTCATATATATATATATATATATGCGGGTAGCATTGGAGTAAAACTCGTTTATTGAAGAATTATTGGGCAAAAGAAACACATTTATAACAAGTACGTTAAATTACAAATTACAGTATAATTGCCAAAAACTCAATTAAAAAAACAAGAGGGTAAAAACATAAAAAAAAGAAGAATGTGAAATTGACATAATGACATAAACACATAATACCGATTAGAGATGGGCAGGCGATGATCATACACAAGCTGAGTGATACAAACCGGACACCAGCTGGTGTGGGTGGTGGTTTCGAAGTTACGAGTCGAATCAAGCATGACACCTCATCTTCTGAGAATCTGAAAAAACAAAATGGGCGTAGAAAATGATCGAAAACTAGATACTGTTTGTATCTAGATAATTTAAATAATAATAACAATAAAAATCGTATAAAGAATTGTTTAATATTGGGTAATAACGGTGTTTGGTTGCCTTGCCATGTGATATTATATTTCAAGTTATTATATTATTTTTTCAGAAAAAAAGATATCAATGGCTTAATTTGCAAAACAGCGAAGTCCACTTGCGTAAAATGTTCAGGAGCAATAAAAAACTTTGGTGAATGTGTATGATAGTTACATATTTTTGTATTTTAAATTTTATGTGAATTTTGAACGTTCTGTGTGTGATAGAAAAACGAAAGCTGAATAAAATGGTGGTAACCATGGGTGAAGTTAGCTCATTTGAAGAATAAGCCATTGGTATGTTAGATAAGATTATTGATAATAATAATAAGATATTATATGAATGTGCCATGAGAACTGGGAGTGAATATTGCTCAGAATGAAAATGAAACATTATAATAGAAATATACTTACTTAATGCTTGCTATGCCTCTAAAAGCACAGTAAAGACGTAAAAGAGCGGCTGCTTGGAGGACCTTTTCTGGTTTAAGAGTACCAATGGCAGCTGCCCTCAGTCGCCGAAGCAGTTCTGCTCGGAGCTTTCCAGCGCCCCCACTTTCTAAAGTCCTTGAACGTTTTGGTCCACCACGAAGAAATGCTGCTAGCCAGTTACGAGCTGATTGCTCACTTCCGAGAAGTAACCCTGACACAAAAGCCACCTAAATTGGAATAGATTAATATTAATAATAATTTCAAATACGACCCAAAAACGATTTTTGTGAGAGTATGGCATACACTAAAGAGATTGGAGCCGGTATGGCTTCATTTCTAACACTACCTATTCATCAACTATTTCAATAAATAAGCTTATTATGAAATATGCTCACCAAATCACTATGGGATGATGGTCCTGAAATAGCTGCATGATTTAAGGTGAGAGAAACAGCAAGGGCGGGTAACCGACAAGCTTCAGCACACCTAGCTCTCACTCCAAGGGCGTGGCCAGGAGCCATAGCACAAAGCTGTAACAGAGCTGAGCTTCTTGCTCGACCTCCCAATGCGTTTTCTTCTTCACCGCGTTCTGCGTTCCATACAAGATGATTTACCACTGTCAAAGGAATATTTTGCAAACAGTCAATAAAATCGTTCACTGAGAAATTAATAGTATGTTTGTCCACTACTAATATTTCATAGAAAATAATTTATCTATAAAATGCAATAAGAACAATCATTGAGAAACCACGTAAGTCTACATTTTTGGTGGAATGTTTTGATATTATGTTAAAATAGTGGCAAATTTTTCATATTCATACAATTACAGTTTACATTTAAAGCACCAGCCATCAACTATTTAAAACCAAATTTCTAAAAACACAATAATTCTTATCAGAAATAATGCCATTATGAAAATAATTGTCTGAATATATAATATATATCACATATTTAATATATCACATAAAGCGGTGTATGGAGATAGCCATATTGACTCCAGTCAACCAGACTTCTAAATTCTTTTGCGACTGTGATTGTGTTTGCACGAATGTTTTTCCAATAAACGATAATCATCGACTACTACAGGTTACAATAGTACACAATAGTATATGTTGCCATATACGATATGTGCTGGGTGATAGAGATAAGTAGAAATGATACACATATAAATTACCATCTTTGAAACTGTCGGGCATATTGGCAACAAGCCAACAGATAATTGCTGGTCCCCTGTTTACATAGAGAAGAGTCTCACAAATGTCAGTAATATTCAACAATACTGGTAACTCAGCCAAACAAATACAAATGACATCAGATATTTCCTCTAAATAAACATCATTGTCAAAAAGCTCTGAAGGCTTGATATTGAATTCAGTGTTAAGAGAAGAAGCTTTGCCGATGTTGTACTCCACGATTTGGGCTTGCATTTGCAGAAGTTCTGCGAGTACTAGACGCACACGGTGAGTTGGGTCCGATCTTTCGAATTCATTTGCTAGTCCAATTGTGGCTACATGTGGCGACAAGTATGATTCAACACCTGATGATCCAGGTTTTTGTCTGCAAGTATATTTTTAGTTCAGTAATACAATATGAGAAACAAATCCTAGAAATATTATAATCACTTAACAGAAAAATGGTTCCGAATGAAAAAAACCTCAATATCGATAAACATATTTGTTAATTAGGCCGGCAACATATAGATTAGACGTAATCTAAAGAAGTACTTAAAGGAGGAGCAGGAAATATATAATATAAATAAGGCACCTTCAATTCTTTAGAGAAATAAAGAAGAATAAAAACCCATCATACAGTTATGCACCTTTGTTGCTTTTTTAAAAGGCCTAACAATCAGGCTGCATTATATTTATTTACCAATTTGTCCACTTGTGGATACTTTTGTTTACATATTTCTTATTAAAATCTGAGATTCATATGTGTGTGCATGACATAGCCTTACCTCATTTGCTGTTCTCTTTTCAGGTCTACTTCTAGGTTGTGAAACTCTATCGATAAGAGAGATATCATGGAATTAACACCATCTATTCCAGCAAGTAGGGTTAGAATATCCTTTTTGGCTTCAGCACAATATTTTGGAATATCCAATGGGGAAATTAAAGCCATCCTTACAAGACATGGTAAAATTGGTCGAATATCGGCGTGGTTACATTTTAACAACTCTTCGACATTAAGGCTTTCAATAGCCCCAAATACGTGAGGTGACACCGGTCTCAAAAACATTTTCTATGAAATTCAAACAAATTATATTTAATAATTATCACATGTTATTGATGACATAGTCCGTATAGTATCAGGAATAAGGTGTAAACAAGTAAATTCGTAAGCTGTCGGCTTCGGAATACTATTTTGACATAACTTGAAGCAACGACAAAAGAGACAGTTAAAATAAACTCGAACGTAGTTAGTGCTGCCAGCGGTGAAATCAAAAATGTCGCTACGAGTCGGTTTGATTAATTTTACTTCAACTAAAAAAAAAGTGACGTGACTCATAAATTTTGATGAATTTTTTTATGCGAGAATTCCTCTTTTTTCTCATAATTTAAAAAAAAAGAGAAAAAGTTAAGGCCACTCCGCATTTTTACTGGTTTTAGTAGTCGATACCACTTTGGTTAACCTTACCTAAATTATCCGATACCGGAATTTTGCGTCTTCTTTCTTCCTCAAATTTTAGGAAATTAATACTGTATAAAATGAAATAAAAATATTTGTGTTGTCATACATGAAAATTAGTAGACATAAAGTAATACAATATTTTCTATGGTATCAACTGAAGGATAGATCAGCTATTTTTAGTAATTAAATAAGAATAATAATTTACTTTTATTTTGATACGATATTTGATTGTCATAAATAGAAATGAAAAGCAGTGATTCAATTATAGAATGTTACTGAAATATGATGACTTTCCAATTCCAATAATAATGTGGTGTAAAGGTACTTTGTAAATAAATAAATAAATTTACTGTAGATGTAAAGTAAATATAAAGATAAAGAATAAATAATATTAGTATTAATATTTACCGAAGCATTATTTATCCACCGATGATCTTAATTCTCGAGAAAGAGAAATATGTAGTAGCACTAATTTTTAAAAGTTTGACTACTCATAATAGCTGTTTGTATTTTCTTTTCACGGTAATAAATATTTTGGCAAGGGTATGTAAAATCTGTCTCCTCGGTAGCCGAGTAGAGTGCGCATCTCATATCCATGGAGCATGGTATCAATTCCGACATCAGATGGATTTTTAAAAAAATCCGAAAATATAGAATACCCATTGAATTAAATAATTGTTTGAAATTTTAAGTATTTATGTATGATATTCTGTCGAAGCATGCCTTTTTTGTTTTTATAATAATATGTTAACATATTGCAAACATTATTATGTATGTAAATTGTTATTTCTAGGTTTTTTAAAAAGCTCAATTCGCAATTAATCTATAAAACGGATGTCACAGGTTTACTGTGACCGGTTTAAATTGAAATATGTAGTAATATTGTCTACGTGAATATGGTAGTAAATTTTTATCTATAAATAAACAGATATATTCTACACACAAAAATGAAAGCAATTCGTTGCAATTACAAGTACGGTATATGGTTATAAAAATATTTATAAATACAATTATTACTCTTGGTTTTTTTAACTGTGGCTTTTTTGTAATTTAAAAAAACACGCGTCCATGTGGCGTGTACAATAAAATGAGAAACCAACACAAATTTTATGATTTAGCTGGCAGTGTCTATACTAAAATGGAAAACGAGTACAACTCTATAATATGTAAATATTTAAGCACAATTTTTCAAGATAATTGATTAAAAACCCTTGATGCTTAACCTATCAGATCTCTGTCTACTATGTAAATACATGTTTTCAAACATTTTAGTGCAGCTACGAGACACACTTCAGTAAATCTAAAACTTTCACTAAGTGACGGTGGGCATATTATATAATAAATTATATAATTACACGCATAAATTCGAGGTTAAATTTTGTTAATATAATATTCTCATTATAATATTCATATAGTCATTCTTCTAATTCAATAAAATGTTATTGGCGATTGGCCAATAATTATGAAAGGGTGCGGATAGTATTTACCCCTTAGATGGTTTGGCTCTTATTCGACGACAAGTAAGCACCTGTTATATATTATATATATGATGGTCATGAGCCTAAATTCACTATAAATCGAAATTTATCATATATAATATAGGAAGCGTCTTTCTATAATTTTCGTTTTTGTTGCACGAAAAATCTAAAAAGTCCTTATCGAAGAAGATTTGTTTGCAAATAATGTTGATATTAATAATTAACTAAATTATGACCATTTAGATAATTAATTAGCAAAGGCTGATTACTCGATTTTATAAAATAGAGTCTACACACGATGGTGGTCAACTAAATATTTATGTGGTTTTGAATCGATAAATACAAGTAAACCGAAAGAAATAGCTTTAAATTTTAAGTATCGAACAAAATGACGTCGAGCGGCGCGCTTCGAATGAAGGGAATCAAAATAATCGACGCTCCACTGAAAAGAGGCTCGAGCGGCCGTTGCGACGCGTTTCACGCCTGCGCATTTCCGATCACTTTTCCCCCTCGGGGGGGATCGCCCCCGCACACTTTCCACTTCCCGGGTCTCAGTGCGTGCTCGCAACTCGTCAAGCGAGTTTGCTTTCGCTCGCTTTCCGAACGGCACCTAACCTCAAACAGTATCCTACAGGAATCATTCGAAAAGATTCTAAATAGAATAATATACAATCGAGTGATAATTAGTTGAAAAGGGAACGCTAATGTGATGATGTTCGAAGCGCCATAGCGCGGTGTCGCTGTGAAAACCATATAAAACCGGTCTTTGTTAAACACTATTGACTGTTGTAATAATATAGACAGTGTCTTTTCTCGGAACGGCGTAAGAAAAACGTGAGCGATTTTGGGTGAAATAATGATGTTTTTAAAATTTAAAGTACAGTATTTTATTGGTTTGTGGGTATTGCAGTAATATTATTACGTCTTGCATATTTTAATGCGCTTGACTTTAGACCTGTGATCGTATTTTTTACGCGGTCAACTTTCCCGCGCTTTTAGCAACAATAATTATTAAACAAAAATAAAGTATCCCCACCATGACTATAAGTTGTATTTAAAAATTAAAATAACCTTTTGAAATTGATAAAAAAGTAGTAACACTAGTCTGTTAATGAATACGAGGTAAATTTTGGAGGGCTGTTTGCTACAGTTGAGATTAATTAATTATGTGCAAAGATTCACGTTGTATGTTTTTGGAAATATTTTTAACGATATGTTGTATATAAACATATTAAAGTGGATAATAACTGCAACTCGAAAAAATGAAAATTTTGTAAAGTGTACTTCCATTTTCATTAATTTTCGTTACTTGGAAGTTTGTGCCATTGTAGAATATATCAATTGAATATAATCAGCTTACATCGAGAGTTTAAGGTATGTAGGTAAACCTGTTATTTGCAATTTTTCAAAAACATTGCATACAACGGGTTATCGCTCAAATTATTTCGCGTGCCGTTGTTTGTGAAGATCGGCGGCTGCATTTACCAATACTGGAATGAAAGAATAATTATTTTGACTATCAGCCACTTCCTATATATTCTGATTTCAAATGATGGTAAAGATACTGAGATGTGAAAGTATTTGTCATTAAAATAATCTTGAATTAATAATTATAAAATTAATTGTATGAAAGAGTATGGCGTCCGAGGACAGATATGTGGATTACCATTATATTGTATTTAAACATTTTTGTGTTTCATAAAATGTGTTGTGGGATAGAACATCGTTTTATTTTTTTTAGATGATTTCTAATCGAAGGTTTACTATTCTCGTGCATCCATTAATATAATAAATATAGCAGAGCATTATGGCAACTCCATGATTTACTTTATTGTATTATATTGAGATACGAAATGTAAGCATCGCGGTTTAGAGATCGTTATACTGTGGAGAAAACACAAATAACTGTTTATCTTTGCACGCAAAGTAAAAATACAAAAATATAAAACAAATACATCTGGGTAAAGATAGCGCGTGCAGGTAAAAGATATATAATAGAAAAAGAAATGAAACGATTCTTATTTATTATGAGCGAACGAATACAAAAAGAAAACGAAACTCTTTCATACGTATTTATTTTTAGAAACGCATCGTAAAAGATCACTATTTCTAAAAAGAATAAAATAAAGACACACTTTCATTCATAGCGCATGTCGATGGCCATACATTGACAAAACGTATTATAAATTTGTTAAATTGTTCAGGAGAAATTTATTTATTCGAATACGCAAAAATTGCATAATTATGAAACTGTCATCAAGTGTGGCATGTTTTTGCCGTGTCTTCCAGCAACCTGTCCTAATCCAATGTGGATTTTATCAATTTTAACATTGTAAGTATATGACAGTTATCGACAACTCTGTCCAGACACAGATTTTGAGTCCACCTCTTTATCAATACCCTGTCAAATGGTAGTTTGAAATAACCAATGTATTATTTTTACGCGTACGTACAAACATACGCGTATATCATCTAGAAAAAATGTTGAAAGCAATGTCAAAATACAGTATTATTCACAAAAATCCCATAGTTTCAAAGAATACTGAATGCGTTTTGCGGATAAAATACGAAATAATTTCCTTTTTTGCATTTCAGTTTTGACAGTGAATAGAATCGCGTGGTAATTGCTTGTGCAAATTTCATATTCCAACTTGCTCGTTCGCTTTAGAGTTTCAGTAAATGTTTATTCGACAGACAAGTGACAATACTGCAAAACATATCTGACAAGAGAAAACTTAAATGACGTTTACACATTTATTTCGACGTACAAATTTCGGAAAACAAACATCCGCTCGGTTTTTCAGTAAAAACTGTCATACTGATAATGTAAAGGATTTACCGGTTATGCGTTTTTAGCTTCCGCGTCTCTCTTGATTTAAACTTGATGTATATTTTTTAAATTTTAAAGTTTCAGTAAAATGGTGAAATAATTGAAAAAAATCTTCCAAGCAGGGTTCATTGGAATAGGGTTTATTGAAAAAATGGTTGGCAATAACTTCTGATCTCAAAAACACGAATGTTCTAGAATCTAAATTTTATGAATGTAGAGTATTATGAATATTTATTATTTTAACGATAAACACTCTCCTACTGGACAGTATTTCGTATTCAACACGGCCGTAAAGATTCGTCTCCGTCCTAAATACAGTCCACCATATTTCGCTGAGTAATTTGATTGCTCACACACGGTCGAACAGTTAATTTAATAAAAAAATATACATTTCGCTCGTGTGCAATTTATTTTTACAAAGTCCAGAAACTTCTGTTAAATCTCGATTCAAAATATAAAAAAACAACGCTTTCGCGACAATTCAACAACCTTCTTAGATTTAAAATTAATAATTGGAACTTGTAAAAGCCAATAAATACAGTTTTTCCGTGTGGTGACGAGCAATTATTTAACATGCCAAATCAAATCGCACACGTTCGCGAAAGTTCAATGTTCGGAAATTGAAGTTGGCTTATAAGATGTCAAATTTTCCGTACGCCAACTTACGCTTTAACTGAACTTTTCTACATTGTTTATTACGAAACTAGTTAATATCTACGTTTTCATAATACAAATGATACCTCAATTATAAATATAAGTACGTATGGTGCTTTGAAACTGCTTTGAAGACAATCGATTGCGAACAATCAGTTTGAATTTGAATGGTGCGGTGCGTATCAGCTGTCCGTTGGTTGTAGTTATCACTCCTTTGCGTGGGAGAGAAATCAGTACTTTTTGTAAACGTCGAAGTTTTAAAATTCTAATAATATCGCGAAAGAGACAATTTGGCGCCGCCGTCTGCAAGGCTGACGTCAATTAGCATCAAGAATTACTTTATGTAAAATCTTTAAAAACGTTATGTAGTTAAATATAATAATTTACAGTTCCTGTTATACGCGTTGTTATTAATACTGATATCAACAATACATACTATTTCGTACATTGTATGTATTGTCTCCCCGGTAGCGTTGTTGGTAGCGTGCGTGCCTAACGATCCGGGGAAT
>JAGVSQ010003709.1:0-20944 GCA_022683975.1 Rhyacophila evoluta
ACTCGATTCCAATATTGCTCTTAAAGATTATTCAGTCCAAATTGGAATGCTTAAGCCACCAGGAGCAATAAAGAGAGGTGTGAAAGATCCATCATCAGCTGTTGCAAACAAAAGCTTGATCCCTATGAATGTATGTGTTGATAATGTTAAAAAGGATATAGGTGTTAGAAATCATAAATTGAGTGATGAGAATGCGAGTCGTTTGAATGAAAATTTGAGTGTAAAAGGAGATGATAAAATGGAACCTAACGGTAATATAAAAAATGATATGTCAAAAACGCAAATGGCTAAAGAAAAACAAGGATATTGCAATTTTATTGAAGCTAATATTAATAATGTAAGTTTGAATAGGATTAAAGCATTAAAAACTCCAAGTACTAAATTGGAAGTAAATCAATCTGGACAAATTGATAAAATCAAACACTCGGTCTCATTGAAAGATAATTTGAAAAGTGAAATAAAATTTTCTCAACCCTCTAATAAAAATGCTTCTCTTGAGAGTAACAATTTAAAAACAGCTTCTCGTTTAGGAATAAACAAAATTGGTATGCTTAATCGCACTAATATTAATACTAACGATTCTACAATGAATACACAGAAAAGTGTGGAAGTTCAAAAGCCTGAAAGTGATTCTGAAATTATTAAGGTAACAGCTTCAGTAAAACAAGAGCTCCCTGTTAAATTGAATTTGAAATCTAATGAAACTGTTAATGTGGACCATAAGTACAGTTCTCAAAAAAGTTTTATGCCAAAAGATATACCTTTTAACAGGAGTCTTTCTAAATCACTTGATAAAGTAGGGATCTCTAAAATTCCTACAATAAAGCCTTCTTCGAAAATAGATCCAGTCAATAACAACATTGCGATAAATGTCAAAGAAAAACCTGATGAAACTATCGGTCTTCCTAAAGATAATCATGCTGACAAAGCTGTTGGAAATAACACTGATAAAAAAGATACTTCAATAATAACTTCTAGTGAAGCTGTTAATGACAGGTCTTTTGGTGCTAAATTCTTGAAAACCTTCCTTACACCCGGCACTTCTACTGATGATGCTCCACCAAAGCGTATGGTACTTACTGGTGGTGTCAGAAAAGCAGCAAGTCTCTTTGATAAAAAAGAAAAAGTAAAACCTACAAATTCTTTGGAGAGGCTTAGTGTAGACGAAGTCAAAAGTGTAGATTCAGAATCCGGGCCCCAAGGATGGCTGTTAGCTGTTTCGAAACAAGCCACAAAACGTAAAGGGCGAGTTGTCCTTAGTCCACTAAAAGACCCACCCGTTGAACTGCCGCAAGTAACTGTACCGGTCAGAATTAGGCAGTTCGATCCGAATCGATATATCAAATAATATTTCGTTAAATTCATTAAATCATTTGGTAGGTCTTTATCTGAATGGTCATATTATTGACATGAGATAAAAACTTTGAGATACCATTTGGACCTCCACAATGGGGATATGTTTTGATTTATTTTCATGAGAATTGATTTGAGCCTTTTATTCAATGTATTGTGCTTTAAACTTAATTGTATAAAAAACTTTCAAAAAATCGTTAAAAATATCAACTATATCTGCTCAATCTTTATCTATTTACGTTGATCTATCGAATGATTTAATTACATTTTGTATACCAAAAAAAACTAATTTTATTGAATTTATTCCTTAAAATATAAATATTGTTACAATATTTATTTTTCTTGTTGGTCAAGTTGGTATATGCGGATTCTTGTAAATTACTTTGCACGGGCAGTTATTAGATCAAGTTCTTCGATAGGTAGCATGACAAAAAAATTATATTCAAGAGAGGATGTCCATCACATTGAGTGATTGGCTGTAAAGCAATAATCGTAAAAACAATCGGAAATATCGTATCACATTGTGGAAATCCACATGTTCCACAGGTACATTCGGACCAAACATATTTAAAAATATATTGTTTTGTTATTTGTCAAGTCTCATTCATAGACACTATATTCTGTCTTCCTGTTAATCTAATGTTTAATAATAATTTACAGTTTGACCACTCAGATACTGTACTAAACTTGATGTTAAATTTTTATTGTAGCTATCATCCATTTCGTGCATTTATATGCGTACTTTCAACGGTGTGGTGTACAAGAAAAAAATTACTCGACAGAAACAGACTTTTCCTTAGTGTTCAGCTTTTTGATAGATATGGAAGATCAGGTAGTTTCTGGGTTTGCCTCTCACTATAGAGGTACATTACGTTCAGCTGGAAATATTAAAAAGTAAATTTGTCACCAGTTCATAATCCTAGCCAATCACTGAATAATTTATCTGCTTGATTGACATTTTAGTTGTGAAAATATCAATTCATGATTTATATTATCAAAAGATTATCTCAAGGATTCTAATGAACTTTTTTTAGAGGCTTCAAAAAGAACTTCTGTACATAAAAATCAATTTATAATTTGCAAGAAATATATAACCATTATCAAGCTTTTACATTAATAAATCTAGTCATTGGTAGATTAATATATTATATTGATGACAAAATGCTTAATCTACAATATTTTTACATAATTACTTAATTTCAGAAATATGAAACTGTTGAAAATTTATGTTGATAGCAATTAAAATGTATTTATCAGTACCTTGATCATGGCTTTTAAATCAGTATTGTATGCTTCGTTGCATTATAATTAGAATCTAAAAAAATTTATCTCTCCAATATTATGTTGTATTTCTAGTAATAATGTTCTGTCAGTATATGTTTTTTATAATTGTTACGCTTACTTGATCTGTATGTCATTATTCTAATAATTTTGCTTTTATTTTTACGATAAAATATTTTTATGAAGGATTTTTTACTGTATACCACACCTGAGATTTTTAGAAATAAAATATGTTTTAACTCTAACAAATTGTTTTATTTTCTAAATTCATATTTGAAAAGAGATTTGGAACTCATTATGAAGAAACAATATTAAAATCTTATACATACACTCTTACAAATAATGTTACATGCATTTGTTTCGGAATTTTTGTATGTGAATCAAATTTGAAGAGTTAAAATTACATTAAATTAGAAAAATTCACAATTATAATAATATAACCAGAACTTACAAATAAAAATGAATATGCAATGTATACATGAGAAGGCTAAAGTTTTATTATAACAGAAATAATTCTTTTTCCGATCATCGAAGCATACTACCGATATTATCATATAGTTGAATATATCATATCTTTAAGGTGCTGTGTACTTTTCTGCTATAGGGAAGAGAAGTAGTTCTTTAGGAAGGCATCTAAAATTGGAGAAAAAAAATAAAGTATTTTGCATATTTGAATGCATCGTTGTACATGATATAATACAATCTATTCCCACACTCATAACCACAAAACAATCACATTAGTTGTATGTTGTTTATTATATTAAATGATGTAGAGTTTAGAAAGAATCAGGCATGACAGTGCAATAAAACATAAAGATGCCAATCATATTCAAGGCATAGCATGGAGTATATCAGTTAGAATGTATGAATGGGAAAAAATGAAATGAGAGAACTAAGCTTATGTAATTGATTACTATGGAAAGAAATCATACTGGAAGATGTGTGTAGCAAAAGGAATGGAGACCATTGAAGGTAGCCAGAACTTAATTGTATCCAAACAATGTATTTCATACTAAAAATCATTGATGATGTAATGTTCTTATAACGTGTACTGGCACAAAATTCAGACATAAACAATATTCAAAGACGTCCTCTCTCAATAATACTTTGTACATAGTACCCTCCTGCAGTTAAAATATAGACATATAGTCCTCGTGTATTTTTGTAAAACAAATTGACAGTCACTTTTTAAAGTGGTTGAATTAAAGAGAAAATAGCAAGTATAATTATATAAACAGCGACCAGCTTTGAAAGGATTTGATTTCAATCAGTGTATTTAGTGCTATCTTATCCAAAGTAATTTTCATTACATTAATAATATGTCCTTAAAATCATATTGTGAAAATATGTTAAGCTATCAATAGTTAACGAACCTTGGTTTCGAGCCTTGGGGCAATATTTTGCGGTATGAGGGCGTTTATCAATTTTCTCGTCTTTGCAGTGGGGGCATTCATATACAGCCAGAATCGGACAAATTATTTTGCCTGTGGCGTCTTTAAGCTTGTGGTCATTATAATAAAACGGCTGTTCACCGTTACTCTTACAGAACCCGCATCCCTGTGCAATAAAAAATAATACATAAACTAAGTTATTACTAAAACAACATCGCAGTAAAACAAAATTTGTATTTAAGAAAATTCATACACATTTTACTTTAATACTATGAAATCATTTTGTTCAAGTAACTTAATGTTAAATCAAAAATAAAACTGTTTTAGTATTGCTTTTTGCGTTTTAGTATAGCTGTCACAGGCCAAACTTCTCCGGTACCCGGTATTGGTATGATGAGCTAACTAAGTCTTTGCCTTTGGGACTAAGTGGAGGAGTCAGTGTGACCCTTAGACTAAAAAGTTTGAAGACCCCTGATTTAAAGAAATTTAAATAAATTTTTAAACTCCCAAATTCCACCCTAATGTAAGAAAAAATTAGATGTAAAAAAATTATTAGATTCAAGAAAGGGATCAAGTTTTTTTATACTGAATGCTGTTTTTTTTTTAATATTTACATCTATATAAATATAGCCATCAAACGATAATTTCTTCCAACCGTTTTCTGACGTTTGCACTTTCACTTCTTTACATATACTTTGTCAGGTATATCGATGTTTCATTGTATTTACTAGAAAATGTTTCAGGAATGGTTGAATACATACATTACTTACCTTCTTTTGCATGTAACTTGGCTGCAAGACTTTAGACTTTGCCATGGCACCTGAAATTTCATATAAATAATATACACAAAAGTATGTTTAGGAAATCTGTAAACTGATACAATCAATCTTTGATACTGAAAGTATCAACTACCAAATAGCGGCAATGGTTTTTTTTTATAGACTTTGTATACTAAAAATTATTTTATATAATAATCATCTCTCACCATCCCTATTAAATATTTTTTAATCATTATACATTGTGTACCTGCTGAAGAAATGTCATTTTTGACAAGACTATGTGGATTTTCATATAGTGTTAGCCGCTGTGTTATCAATTGTTCCTTTGGCATTGGGTAATCCTCTTTAAATAAACAATCCTGTGCATCAACTAGAAAAAATAAATCACTTACAATATGTAAATTTTATAATACTGCAGTCGATAGCATTAGTAACTTCTTCTTTGTCTATATTTTGAGCAATTATCTCAATACATATACTCTTTTGTAAATGTTATTGACACAATTTCAAAAGAAACTAACTTAGACTAAAAACATTTAAATATAGTTGTATAGAAACTTAATCATTTTTTCCGGCATTTGTCACATAAATATTTAGTAAAATGACGCATTTAAAGTTCAATCATTTTATACTGATCCTTCTGAAAAAAATAAGCAATGAGATTACATTCAACAGAATAATCAGAGCGCATTCTTGTCATCGAAGTCTCATTGTATATATATTTCTGCTGTCCATAATAACTCCCATCGATGGGTTCATGTGAAATGGACTGATATGCCATCAAATATGGTTTTACTGGTAATTGTAGTGCAATCCCAGATGCTTGTGAGCTGTCTGCAGTCTGTGACGACACTGTTATGGCATTTGACTCACTGCTGAAGTCCTCCGTCATATTATTTAAAATACCTGCAATATCGAATATGTATATTAATAATAAACTGAATAAATATTTATTTCAGTAAAAGTTTTGATAAAAAATAGATTTAAAACATTGTTTTATTTTTGAGGATGTTTCATATGTTGTTCAGTTTTATTTACATTAGGTTGTAAATTTGTTAATTTTGAAAAAACATTTACACATAAAGTATAAAATCTGTTTCTATATATTTACATATCTACTGTAGAAAGGAAAAGGAACGTAACACACACAAAACAATTTTTACAGTAGGCACAATATACGTTTATTTAATGATTTAGAGTCAATGTCAAAATGCTAAGTAGACATAACATTGTAGTGCATGAAGACTCAAGCGGGTATTTTCTTCACTCAATCTGACGTTAGTTTGAGTTATTTAGGAAAAACTAATTTAAATTGATGTGTTGGAAATCCTTATTTTTTGGTCGCAAATTTGACAGGCCATCCTTTTTTCAAACTTAAAAGATACTCATTCGGCATTTGCAGCTTACATCCTTCTGATAGAATATGTATTAAGTTGTACACATTATGATTATCGAAAAAAGCTATTTTGAAAAAACTCAGAGTTACATTTTTTCGTTTCTACAGTTGATTTATAATAATATATATTTGTAGTATGATTTACAAAATACCTTTTATAGATTCATCGATAGCTTCCCATTCATCGTCTGGTTGAACACCCTTTTTTTCATTTGGAGATGATTGAACTAAGGTAAATAAAATAAAACGAATTACTTCACTACTCCAAAGCCATTTTTAATCATTTGAACATTAAATAACTGAATATGCGTATATTAGAGGTATACCAATATAAATCATTACGAGAGAGGCAATAAAAGATAGAAAACGAAAGAAATTAATACCAATCGAATAAAACGAAGAAAATGTTAAATATAAATCACCGCCAGGCTTAAGAGAAGTTGTTTAAAGGTACACATTATAATAAAATAACCTATTCGAACCACTGACCCAACGATCGCAACTACAACGCATCAACATTACGAACGTACCATAACGCGTAAGGCCGGCGCTACGATAGCAGAGTGACGGCAGCAGGGCGTTGGCAACAGAGATGCACTATCGCTATAAATAGGTGAGTCAGCAAGTGAGCAAGTTCTTGTGACGGAAACATGTTGTCGCGCTGCTAAACTTGCTCATTTGCTCACTCTTCAAGACTTCAAAAAAATAATTAAAAAATGCTGTTGCTATCAAACATCGAGCCATGATTTTGTTTTTATTATGAAACGCAACACTTCAGACAAAAACGATATTTTAGTTTATCAATGATTCTAATATATTTTATATAAGTCGTTGTTATAAAAATGTATTATTTTAACACAAACAATGCTACTATTTGAGGTCGTTTTATCGAACTTAATCCAATCGCAATTTGACCAACCACTGCAACTACAAAATGATTATTAATAAATTCATTTACATATTATTAAAAAACATGGTATTATATAATACATTCGACTCGAACCGTTGAATCGTAGATCACTATTAAACCCGTCACACGCTAAAATGGCCCAAGACACTTAGGTATACAGTTGCAAAATATACTCGATAAATGCAATGCGATTTACTAAAAAATCTTCGACATAATGGTAAAACAGTTTTTAATAAACTGATGATACGCAGTAGAAACGCCAAAAGAAACTTCACAGTTTTTATCACTAAAAAAATACCATTTGTTTAAAATCTTAAACTTTTTTAATCACATTAATATTATTGCTTACAAACACGCCGAAAATAATTATTTTATATAGAAGTACATTTTATATTTGCAAATAATGCACTGTTTTATTTACCTTCAGTATATGGCACAAATTCATATTCGTTTGCTTGTTAAATTTAAATTTCAGAGTTTAAAAAAATATAGCCACGGTTAATTTTACTTTGCATTGTACTCGAAAGATTTTTTTTATAATAATCATACATGTCAGCATAAAATAATTATTTACGTATACTACAGTATAATACGAGTGTAAAATATCGTTAACAATCCAATTCAAAACTATGTATTCAGTCCATCTTTGAAATTTACACCACAAAAATAAAAAACCGTTAATATTCAATGATAACGAATGATATTTTATAAACTATTATTATCAGGTAAAAAATCTCTGAAGATAAATACTGCCTGAAGTATAATCAAATAGTTCTCCGTTTCACTTAGGATTAATAAATTTCCTCAATAAAATGATATTTTTTTCTTACACGCCATTATTTCTAGATAATGTCGACTAAAACTGTCTTTTAAAATGGTTTCTTCAACTTTAAAAACACTACTGACCATCCGATACTAAGGGCATGATCTAAATAAGATACATACACACCTTAACTGTCGTAAGAGGGGTGGTAAACTGTTGGTACAAGGATGTAAATTTGGATGCTTTAGTACATTAATTATTGTGAGCTTTTTTTTATTTAATAGTAAATGGCTTCATAAAAATTTATTTACAAACAAAACAGTCCTGCCCGAAACGTATATAGTATTCAAATGAAAGAGAGCGACACCAAAACTGTTTGATTCAAGCCGGCGATTCCCAAACATTGATTTTCCTCGGTGCTTCTCGGAAAACACACTCTACCATACACAATCCGCATTTCAATGCTGTAGGTTTTGTGCACTAATTAAAATGTGTTATCTTAGAAATATTCTGGTTTTAATACACATTTATAGATTTCTTTGGAACTTTAAATGTGTTGAATAGTATATGCGAAGTACATTCATGCGAACAATTTATATCAATACTCTTATGACGACGCATGATTATACTATTTTACATATTTACATAAACATTAGAACTTTCCATTTTAGTTGACTTGATGTATTTATTATGCGCCCTCTTATTATCAAAGCTACCCTGTTACCATGAAAACCAAAATATGTTAATACACCAAAGGAACTTTGTATACGCTGTGAACCTCTGGCTTAAGCACAATCTTAATTTTTCTAAATATACTTAAGTAAATTATGCGGAAATCTGTTTAATGTATTGATAAATAGCACATGCTACAATTCATAAATGAAATTGCTCATTCTGAAAGATATATAATGTGAAAGGACGTTTCAATATTTGGTTGTTTACATTTATAATAATCTCAACTTCGTATGGGCACCGAGATTTTGCGACCACTGAAATGTCACTACGGATGAAATTATTTTATTTCGCGCCCTTTGAAAAAAAAAAGAAAGATTCAAAAATCTATGGTAGATAAAAATAATTAATTAATTGATGCCCAAGTCACTTCTTCGCTAATCATATCTATGGCGGAGCGTAATTCATTTTTAACCATGTCTGCTTTAAAGACGGAGTATATGAACCTTTATAGGACAAAGACTGTCTTACCAGAAATGGAGTATATGGATCTCTGGAACATAGACTTATTGTGACGAGTTGGTGGTCAGCGAAGTTTTCAATCCATTGTACATGAAGTCGGATATTTTTTAATTATTTATGTACCACTTTAGGTCTGTGGTATTAGAACTCACAACCTCCGACTACAATAACTATTATGAATGAAATAAGTCTTGATAAACTGTGCTTTTATTTACCAATTACGACTCAGTCTGCAACATGATATTCTACTCTGTGGTTAAATTACTATATTAGGGTTTCTAAATTTAAAATTAAAAAAAAAAAAACAATTTGAATGCTGAAAATTTATTGATAGTAAAAAATACAAGGAAAAATTGAAGTACATAATTCGAATACCGTGGACATAGCAACATCATCGTGTTTTTTTATCAAACCATCTTTATAACATCAGTAAACTACATTATAAAATTTTAATAAAAAAAAATAACTCCGTGAACAAAATTATTGAAGAATATTATTATGCAAAAGTATTATAAAATAATGAAATATTTTAAACACTGATTTATTTATAATAAAATACTTAACATTACTGATAAGGCAGGAAATTATTATCAGTTTAAAAATACATATAGTAGTTACGTACTTATCTTATAATTAATTATAATTGTATATTATATTCATGTAAAATAAAAACATACTAAAACTACTTCAAACAGCAGGTGACGAAATTTGATATTTCAACGAAATCTTTAGTTGTAAGATTATCTTTATTACAACACGCTAGACATACCTGTCAAATTTAAATTTGATAGAAGATATTGAATATTTTATTAAATGAAATTGATTTCGAATTTCAAATATACACTTTTAAAATATATGGAAGATAAAAGTGTTTTACGGACATCGAATTACAATAGATAACATGTAGTATCTGTTATGTGAAATTTGATCCATTAATCTCTAAGTTTTATTTGATAGATTTTCAAAATCCTCCTTTAATACACACACATACAATAAAATACTAGCCAAGCAACTCTTAATTTAAAGCACACGTGTTCAACATTCTCCTTTTGACAAGGTTAACGCTGATGCTATTTGCAAAATAAAGGGTTTTCACCAAATTAGCAACTAAGAATATTATAATACAAACAGAAATTTTAGATAAATCTCACAAAAAGGAAAGATTACGATATGAATCTTGTCTTCATTTTCGTGGTTAATTGTTTTGTATATGCTTACTGTTTTAAATATAAAATAGATTTGTTTTTTTATTCTGCTTGATCGATTATGTCACCCATTGAATCAAATAGCTTCAACAAAATAATATATGAAAGGAAATTAAACATATCAATATTTAAAGTGGCACTTAAAAGTGTCAATTTAAAATACACAAGTGCTACATAACTATTAAATATATCTACTAATTGATTTTAGCATACAGATTCTGAAAAACTATTTTTAAATTAAGGCTCCATTTTAATCAAAATCATGGGGTTTTTTTGATAAAAAAAAATATAATTCCTAAAATATCAAAATCCGCGGCAAATAAAATTATTCATCATATATTCGAAAAAGTATAGGCCTTCACAATCTAAAGGCGACTGTAGTGGCGAAGAACTACTTTTTATAACACAATATTAGAACATTTAAGAACATATGAGGCACCAAAAAACTGAAAAAATCGCGGTTCCAGTTAATCTATGGTCAGTATGAAAGCCAATAAAAGAAATCTATTGAAATTAACGAATTAAAATACAACCAAAGAGAATATTCCAAATGATCGTTCACACTTTTATTCATTTAAACTTTTTAATTATTATTATTATTTAATGGAATGGCTTAGAATAAGGTTTAAAATTTTATGAATTTAAATTAATATCAATATCTTTTTTAATTTAAATCTCATATCGATATTGCCATTTCTTTTACAATATGAAAAATTGGCGTTTAATACAACAGTAAAATTAAGTATTATGTAAATTAGATAAAAGTGGAAATACACAATGAAACTTAATTAATAAAAATAAAACTAATTTATTATAATCAAACATGACCGATATTAAACTACTTGTGGTGAATTATATAAAATGTATTAATGCATAAGTTTATATTTAAATCCCAATCAATACCACGTTTGATATTTAATAAAAACAGTGAAACATAATTTAATTCAACAAAATAGTCCGTTAAAGAAATTTTCACGGTTATAATTTCTAAGCTGGAACCGAAAATCCAAAATAATTAAAGGAGTAGGATTGCGTCATTACAAAATAATTATTGAAACATAAATGCTTGTCTATAATTGTATACCAAATGACGTACATTTTGCACGGTAAGAAATAGATTAAGAAAATCTATCTTATGTACCGGTTCTTCGATTTCTTCCATTAATAAAATCTTAATCATTTTAAAAATAGAAAGAAAAAAAATCAATAATAATACGAAATATTTTTATAATCTAGCTAAAATTATCTGGAAATGTGATAAGATCAACAAAGGTTATTGTAGTTTTAGAACTAAGAAAAAATATAAGAAATAAAACATGGACATTCTTTGTCAAAGTAATTCCCGAAATATTAATAACCAAATGATTCTCATTATATTCTTAAAAAGCAATTGTGAAATCTAACCAATAAATTGATTCATTATTTCGTTATTATATTGCTTTTGGAAAATCAGAAAATTATATATAATGTTATTAACGTATTCTATCAAAACGATAAATTCAAATAATACAATTGCAATATAACTTAATTACTTTTTTATAAAATTACAAACATCAAAGAATATTTTTTTATTACACGAAAAGATGATAAAAGTTGAAAAATACTGATTCATTTTTTTATTATCTTCATATAAAATGTTATAGCGATCATAATTGGATATTCGTAAAGAAAATTAATCTGAAAACTTTTGCATTGTTCAATATAATCCATTATCCGCATATTAGATTAAAAAAAGACAAAATAATTCAATTAATTTTGATGAAAAAAAAATAATTTTACACAACATGTTTCTTTTCGTATGATAAATAGTGGATGTTTTCAGTGTGTATTGAAAAAGATGATGACAATTAAGCACGCACTATTGTAATAGATTCCGAACAAGTTACATTTTCTTGTTTGTGTATTTTTAAAATGAAAATGAATGAATACAATGCATACATTTTGAAAATACAAAATACGCCTTTGATAATATATGACCTCGCCAATTAAAAATGTTTTTTTACTATAATATTATATTGAGTCTTGTAAAAAGTTTAGTAACTAGATTTTTGTACTATCAAAGTTTTTTTTTGTAGATATTCAGAAAGGTTTTCTTGCACTATCTCTAAATCAAAATTACTCACAGTAATGCCTGTATTTTAGTAATATAATTAATGAAATATTTATTTTAATTGTGATTATTTTTTCAGAATAGTATAATTTATAATATTAAGCCTTGATATTGACCCTCGAGAGGTTCAACATTTTTTTTAATGGCGCTTTTAAATAAAGAGAAAAGAAAACAATATCTCGACTGTAGAAACGAAAAAATACGTAACCCCCAAACAGAAATATTAGAAAAGGCACAAAAAACGTTTATTTAATAATTTTGGGCCAAAGTCAAAATATTATAATAAATAGCCAAAGCCTAAAGTGCATGAAGACTAATACTGGTGCAATCTGATATTAATTTAATAAGATATTTAAGAAAAACCGATGTAATTGATGTGGTAGAAGTTGTTTTTCCTGATTGTAAATTCACAGATAATTCTTTATTCAAATTTTAAACTTAATTTTAGATACTAATTTGGTATTTGTAGCTTACGTCTTTTTGATGGAACGTGAATTGAGTAATATACATTATGATTTTCGGAAATATGATATTTTGAAATAACTGCGGGTTGCGTCCTTTTTCCTTTCTATAATCGATATTATAACGACGTTCATTTCACATTACATATTTACGAAAGGACAAAAATATCTTTTATATCAAACTAATTGTTATTTTAAAACTTCGTCGATAAAAAATAATCATTTATTATCTTCCGCGTACAACAATTTTATAAAATGCCCGTTTACACCAACTGTCGGCGCCAATATTTTCATTCTTGATGTCATACTCAAAATATTTTGTTAATTGCAAAGTATTTGAATAATCAAAAATATAAAATAATATACAGGCGATTTCGAATATTTTTACATTTCTAATGGATGTATGTAATATGCCCAGCATATTTTAAACCATTATCCACATAATCTGGAAAGTCCGAACTTGGTTATGAAGGCAAACGCAAAAATATTATCAAAATTGATAAATGAACTTACAATATATTAACTATGGCATTGATAATAGTCACAAATTTAACTTTTAACGACGTTATTTCACACTCTAAATGTATTAACTATATAAAAACAATCAAGTCACCCTAAAAAAACATAACTGCTAGTTCTTACGTGAATACATTTTCAAAGGCCGAAAAATATGACGTAAACACATTTATAAACATCCATCCTTTCTCTATTCAATGATGGCAATTCCCAGTTCGAACAATTATCACATGAAAATTTGACGTAAATAAACGATTTTGTGATATTTGAGTTTTCGAACATTCGGGATACGGTACCACGTATTATTTGCTACCAATTATGTTATAATATAATAGATCGGTGTATGAAATTTGGGATAGTATGATAACGGCCACTATCAATAATTTCACTGTTTGGAGTTAGTGATTAAAACAATTAATTTTATTATAATTGACGAAGAATGTGGCAAGTTTGCCACATTCTTAGTTATAAATGGAAGAAAATTTGCAAGCGAATAACATTCGTAGACAAATTTTAACAATACTTTAAAACACCCTAATGTATTAAAAATTGGAATCCATGCTTAATCGATGAATTTTTCATTTATTCATCTGAATATATCATGTTTTTAAAATAATATTTTCATTTTATTTCATAAGAAATTCATCATTTTGTAAAATTTATCTTTAATAAGATATGTTTTTTTTTCAAAAAGTATTTTTTTATATAGAATATTATTATCCTAAGCTTGGTTAATTGATCAAGTAAACTTAATAATATTTGAATTACAAATTACAGTTTTAATAATTCTTCAAATTTATGTATGTTTTATGTTTCATTACTTTTTTTATATTAAAGACAACGACTAAAATAAAAACTTTTATACCGATACCCTTGTGAGACTTTGTGGCTTATTTTGTTAGTTTATACAAATAGTAAATTATGATTGGAACCATTTGGGTTGGTTTTCAATCGGGGAAAATGGTGGGAAGCGTCTTCTACCATTGACCATACGAAGATTTCTGAGCTGAGCCAAAGACTGAGCGGCATCTGAAAGAAGAACGAAATATATAAAAAAAAAACATTCTCACATACTTTTAACAAAGGATTGAAGACATTAATTTGTTTAATAGCGATTTCTAAAATCAATAACAAAATGTAAAAATAAGAAAATGAAGGAACTTACATACCTTGGCTGCTAGCTTGAGGGCAATATTTGATAGTATGTGCATGGTCTCCAGTGGCGTCACAATTTGGGCAGCGGAAATCACGTAAAATTGGACACATAACTCTTCCCATGGCATCCTTCAAGTTGTGAGTCTTATATACGCACGGCTGCTCTCCGTTGTTTCGACAGAAGCCACATTCCTAAAAATGCAATTGAAATCCATGCATTAGTCATGTCTCAAAGCGAAATAGGCATCGGTATCCATATTAATATAACAAAATCAGCCACATCCATTAGATCTTAGTAAGACAGTCTTCATTTTTTGATCGAAGGAGAACAGCTACCAAAGTTTTATTTTACCTTTGATTGGAATCATTGGTTATAACTACTCTTACACGTTTTTGAAAGTTTCGCCATCACATAGAAAATGAGAAGCATCCTATAAACTTTACCTTATAGATGAACATAAAATATATAGACATTTAATTAATTGTCATAATTATTTAAGTATTCATAGTATACCACCAATGCAATACTATTATTAATATTACTACTTCACTTTAAATTCGGTGAAAATACACGTGCAAATTTGTAGGGCATTCAATTTTAACTGTAAATGTGTTTCACGTGCACATATCGTCCAATGACAAAGTGTACAACAAAGCTCACCACCATATTTTATTAAAAAATAAATAATAATTGCTAAGACGGACCCTCGCGAAAGAGACAGTTTATCAATGTATTATAGTTTCAGTTACTTACTGCCTGGACAGTCCTCTTCTCCCGTTTCTTATAATGACCCTGGAACCCAGTGAGTAAATTAGCTTGAATTAGTTCAGCCTGAGTGTTGAAAAGTCCTGGTACCATTACGCCACTATTGACGGACGATGTATGAGAAGTAGGTGGAAAAGAGACTAAACTCTGCGATGCCAAGCTCAGAAGTGGATTCGCGGTGGTGCTGGATAGCGGCTGGTATCTCGAATTGTTGTCGCTCCATGTTCTGGGAACAGTGCCTACGAGGGTGTTGTCAAAATCAAATCAGCTAAGACCCGTCTGATATATATAACAAATTTAAAATAACTCTACATTACAATTTATTATATCTATTTGAATTCAACAAATCCCAGACCGTGCACCTTCTATTTAGGCTAAAAAAATAACTTATTAGTAATTATGGAAAATAATATTAATAGGGATTGATTAATCGGTGCAAAATAAATTTGTTTTCTACCCACATAATATTTCAACATAATCCTTCGATGCTTACGTATATAAATATTTACTCATGCACAAATTATTAATGTAAAAAAAGGTGTGCTAGTTCCATGTAAACTAGTATCTTTTAACCTTAGGTTTGAAATATATTGTAATAGTATCTCATACAACCCTCCTGTCAAATTTGACTCTTTTGTCTAACCAAATAGAAAAAAAAATCAATTATGATGAATTCGTATTTTGACAGATTATGTTTTCTATACCAGCGATGTTTGGAATTCCCGTTGGAGTTCTATTGGCTGCCCCATGCTGCTGCTGATGAGCCAAGCTCTGTTGCTGCGCCAGCAGCAGTCGGAATAGATCCATCTGATCTGCACTAGCAGAAGGCTTAAGAGCTGCTTGATTCACTTCAGCTGAAATAATAACAGCAGCATTATAAAATATTGCATTTCAGTGTTGGAAAAAAGCATAAAACAATCATTATCGTAATTTGTGAAAACTGAAAATAAATCATTATGTCTAGTATATATTCCTGAATATAAAGATACTTTTGTAAAATGGGTAAATGTTTTCAAAAGACGATCGCATATACCCACTAACTAAATCTATTAAGTTCGATCGCAAAGATTATGTTATTAGCCTCAAAAAGTACGGAATATGACTATGAAAAAGTTTTGTCTTTTCTACTCCATCAATCACAACGTAAAAAGTTTTTGTTGAAAGTTTTAATGAATTCTTTGGTCCAAACCAAACCTAACCTGACCTCAATATCAAAATGCTGCAATTAGAAAATATGTCGATGAAACTAGGGGTACTTACAGATTGGATTTCTAGTTGGAGGATAACTTTGGTGCCTGTTATAAACATGTCTCGGTAAAAGTGGATTGTTGATTGATGCTCCCAGATTCAAAGAAGTTCCGGATACTCCTGAAACATCATCACCATTATCAGCATGCTGTTGTATAGCTGCTGAAGAACCAGCTTCAGTATCCCAACCATTGGATCTGAAATCCGCCATTACATCATCCAAGGAGTGTCTGCGGGCTATGATTATAAAAAAATCGGTATTAGATAAATTTATATAAGTTTTCATATTGGGACAAAAATATATTAAAACGATGCAATATTATTTTTTTACCTTTACTGCTTTCTGATTCTGCATCGGACTGTCCATCACTTGAACTTGGATATTTTTCAAACGGACTGTTGTCTCTACTATCATTTTTAATACCTCCTGTCTCTTCCTCTAATCCATACCCTTTAAAATTACCATTTTTGCTGTCAACTCTCACACCCTCGGAATCGTTTTCGATTTTTTCATCATTCGTCGAAACAGGTATTGCGTTTGTTTCGTTGTCTGGTATAACTTTACCTTCAATATCTTCGCCTAGATTGGTCATTCTCGTAGGGTCAGATTGAGCAAAGCACGCAGCCAGAGCCAGCTGCTCTTTATTTAACTGTTCTTGCGATGTCAAATAATAAGCAAGCCTCGCCTTATTCAACTCTTCCTGGTAGTTCAAATGACTTCTAGCCCTGTAGTCATTTTGGTTGTAAGTCCAGTGGCTGTCTTTATTTACTCCTCTTAATGGATTAAAATAATTTGGAGCATTTGATGTATAATTAGTATACATCATATTATTGGAGTAGTTTTTGTATTTTGGAGCAGTAACTGACTTCATGTAGTAGCTGCAATTCTCTTTAAAAGAATCGTCAGCGTTATTTATCGGATTGTAATTGTTATTCTGCTGATACATAAGTAGATTTTTATGTTCCTCGTGACTACATATATTTTGATTGTGACATCTTTGTCCTATATGCTGATTCTGGCTGAGATCAACTGGTCTCAACGTTAAAAGATTTTCAGTATCGCCCATGAATAATGACCGTAACTCGTTGGACTGTTCCTCGGGTTTCAGCATTTGGAAATTAGCAATTTGTTCCTCGATTAAGCGATCTCTTTCGGACAGTATTGTTGATTTTGAATAATGCTTGTTTGGATCTTGAACAGATTTGACTCCAGACTGATGTACATTTGATTCGTGAGTTTCTGCAGTATCCCAGTTTGTAGTGTGAAGTTTAGACTCGGAATTCCATATTTGATCTTGTTTCATACTCAAATTAGACATGGCAGTAACTAAAGCCATTTTGAGTTTTTAAAAATTAATATTCTTTCAATATTAGCGAGATTTTTTGATAATATACTTTTCTAGTATCTTTTCAGAGAATCAATCGAAAATTTATTGTTGCAACAAATAACAGCAAAAGTGTTTTTTATCTACTACTGTTTTGATGGTAGTACTGAAACTTATTCGTTAGGAAAAGAATACCAACTTGATAAAATTTAGCGAGATGCAATATACATATATCCCAATGATCAATTTATTTATTTTTCAACCCTTTTCCGTTCAACCTGAAAATAAAAAAACGGTAAAATTTACATTTGACTTAAAGAATACAAAGTGTTCTAACTTACTTCAAACAAAACTGTCTCATTTGATGAATAATAAAAATAATAAAATAAAAAATTAAATTGAGTTTCACTGAATATGAAATTTTCGACTTCTAGCATTATTGATTACTGCTTCTTTAATATGTTTTTCTTGTGCAATAAATCCAATTAATTATCCATGTATGGGTCAAGTTTCCGGAAAGGATAACATAAGATTTTATATACTCCGTAATAATTCCTTATGTACAACATATTAATTACTATACAGTGAAGTATTATCTTGACAAATTGATTTTACAGTGATGCTCATCTAATTGGAAATCTATTTACCATAATTTTGTTCAATGCACACAACACAAGATTTGAATCGGAGCCCTCTGATGCCCCACGCATTTACCAACACGGTTGATTATTATTGTATATCAAAATATTAAATTCAATCGGCAACAACGTCTTTTTAAATTATTTTTGAATGACTAGTGGTATATTACAATAAATGTGCTAGGTGATAAAAATTGTCGGTTATAACTATTGGTTATGTTTTACACTGGTGGAGGTAAATGCAGGAATACACCACCAAACTTATGTTGTGTCATTTCATTTCTTACTTCTTCGACAATATTATTGGTAATACAAATAAAGCATAGAATGACAATATTTTTAAATAACGTATTCCCTCGTCAGTAATTTTTTACACATGTGTTTTCTGACTGCCAACTTTTGATGCCAACGTATGAGTGAAAATTGGCGAAATCTCTGTGACTAACATAATTTTGCAGACACCGGTGTAAAAAAAAATAGCCCAACTTTGAACGTTTACGTTTTGCTTATCATAATTTCATAGTTTGATAACCTTATAGGATAGTAAAAAAACAACGTTTAAAAAAAACAACAACAAAACACAAACCGAATTGACATAAAATTCAAAATGGACTAACTTAATTAAAAATTTTGAAAATTGAATATTTGAAATGTGTAACATGTTTATTATTTTGATTTATCCTACCTTCGTTTTGTTATCACTCAAAATCTTGTCACTTCACTTTTTTAAATAATATTATTTTTAATTAATACAGCGATTTATGTTGATATGATATAATATAAACGAATTATATTGTAAATTATTAAAAGCTTTTGATATTAATGTTCGTAGTTTAATAAAAATTATTCGAATTTTACAAGAACTAAGCCTGACGTCTATAGTAAACGAGGAACAAGTTTAAACTGAAAATAAAAGTGCAGTAATTAATTATTAATAGCATGATTATTGATAAGCAAATATGTAACAACAAATATTATAGATTTCAGTGAATTTATTGGTCAGTTTACATGCAAATAATTTTGTTACATTTCGCCTTGGGTAAATGTTTTTTTTTTTTAATTTGAATATTTCCTTGTGTAATAGATGAAGAAGAAAAAAAAGGATCTCCGTAATATGAAGCATTTGTTGACAGATTATTTCTCTTGCAAATGGTTCGTCAAACAGTATTACTGAACCCAATAGGCATCCAATCTGCATTTTTGAATTTTTATAGATCTAATATATGTGGGAATCGAGCCTACATTCTCGGGATTACCGAGGAGACAATTGATATATGTCGAGGGAATGTGTCTAATATTTATACATATATATTCGATAAAGCTTTGTTGGCATTTATACAATATAATGTTCGTTAATCATAATCAAAATAACCAGTTAAAAAAGATGCAATTTATTTCATATAGAAATATGATAATAAATAATATCGCACATGCGACTGATTGATAATCTAAAAACCAGATCAATTGTCCAATTATTTTATTTTATTAGTAATCCAGTGTAATAAATTTTAAGTATAGAAACATTTTTTACAAAGAAAATTTTAAATAATTCGCCAAATATCTTTATTGTTTTATACACAAAATAAAATATAATATCCACACATTTATGCTTACATGTCAAATGTTTAAAATAAGAATAGTAATTCTAAATTCAAAAAATGTGCTTTGCTTAAATGCATTTATTAATATTAACTGGGAATAAATACGCATGCCTCGTTTAAAAGCATGCACTATTAATTTATTCCCGATACACAAGTTTCTCATGAAGGTTACAATTTTGCTGCACGCTTGTTTCCAGTATTGTTGCGTCTTTTACGAGAATTATAACGTCTTTTCATCTTCCCCATGGTTTCAACGGGTAACTAGAAAAAATAGTTCAGTATATCAGATTATTTTAGCAGAATATAAGTCTTTTGTTATGAAAAAAAAATTGACAACTTGACTCCTCTAGGTGTGTTCAAAACATATCAACATCTTATATGCCTGAGTAGAATATCTATTATTTAATCATTAATAATAACAGTGAAACCATATTTTACCAAGATCATGCAATCTACAGGACTAGACCATATCTAAAACATTATGAGTATGCACAGAAGAAAACATATTTACATGTTATATTTAACTAAGCCCAGAAAATGCATTGAGATAAATTTCGTAGTACAATAATTGATATTTGTTTATTTTACGTCTCATAATATAAATATAATAATGTCAACAGAAATTAAAAATAATTCTTCAAAACAAAATGCACTTTATTTTCTCACCAAAAAAATAAAGTGCACATAGTTAATTCATAAATCCAAGAATTATCCGGGCTTTTTATTGGAAAAAAAATGTTTTTAAATTTATTAAATAATTATGACTCGCGTAATAATTACAATATAAGAAGATGATGATTGGTTTAAAAATCAATGCGAAAAAGACGAACGTTATGTGTAACCATGCCTGCC
>JAGVSQ010003710.1:0-20940 GCA_022683975.1 Rhyacophila evoluta
CTAAGCTCGCTCTCACCTAGATGGAAGATATCAATATCTGAGGCAATCTCGTTAAACATCATCATTGCCCTCCGCATTGGCATAACTACTGGCAGGATAGTCTTGCACTTAGGAATGAAAAACAGCTGATCTTCCCGATTTCTTATGTAGTTATCAGGGACATACAGACCAATATTACCCAGAGCGGCAGAGTTATTAATAAAACTACGCATAAGTCGAAAAAAATGGGTCGCCAAATACATATTCATCAGTTTTAAGCTACAATAAGAAAGCATGCCCAAAATGGCACTTGAACTGGTGAAATTCGGGAGCAATGCGCATATACTTACCAAAGTCCACTAAGTTATCTGTTTTTCGAAGACATCATTTATCATTATTTTTACAAATAAATAAAGTAACCAAATAAAAATTTACGTAATATATGGTATTAGTTTCAGATTGAAATAAACCAAAGTTTTTCTTTGACTGTAAATGGAAATAAAACGCTTGCAGTTAGAATATAAATAGATGAAAAAAACGCAACCCCAGCGAATTTTGGTCGGGGATGAAATTAGCATAACATTTGCCTACCATTTCACTCCCATCCAATGAGAGGGCCATTTTTAAACAATCTATACAATTTATGTCTTAATAGGGATATATCTGGTAGGGTTACTCAATTAAAGAAGAAAAAAATGCCGGAAAAAATCCCTCTACGTCTAATACCCTTTAAGTTTAGAGTTGTAATCAAGAAAATCGAGTGATACATTTATAATTAATATTTTTAATAAAATTTTTCTTTATTTAATTATATGTAGCTATCATTTTATTACACATATTGAATAGTCAATAAAAATACTCGATGCATTATTATATGGACTCTCTTTCGTGCAAAGTTTTTGACTGTCATGTTTGCCATATATTATAGAACTTGATTACTTTATAAGTTCTTTTTGATTTTGGGCCGTTTATTGGTGAACACTTTATCAATGTATTTATTTATTAGTTGCCTAGTCACCAATAGTATAATTAGTTTTTTAAAATTTGATTACAATAGTTATAGTTAATGACTTGTTTATCATTGTATGTATTTATCATTATTATACATTATAATGTTTCTTCAATATTCATATTCTGCTTTTCTTGATAGTTCGATCGATATCTATCACATAAAAAACTTCAATATGCTTGTGTGACAACTAAAGACACTTTAATATTGACTCTTTTAAGTTTAAAGTATAATTAGAGGTAAATTAAAATCATTACGTGTTAGGTCAAGGCTTCGTTAGATGCCACGTGACAGAGCGACGGCAGCAGAGCGTCGGTAACAAAAATAGAAAATAGCTATAAATAAGTGATTAATATCTTGTGATGCCAACGTGTTGTAGCGCTGCCAAATTTGCTCACTTGCTCACTCACACATGTATAGCTATTTTATGTTACATCCCTATTGCCAACGCTCTACTGCTATCGCTCTGCCGCTCGGGCATCTCGGTCTTTTAATGATTTTCTACTTTTTATTTTAGAAAATCAAATGTTAGTATTCATTATATTTACAAGATAGCTATATAGATATTTTATCACCCAAAGAGTATATCCTAATTAAAACGTTATTATACAAAGCCTTTTTATGCATACAGAATGTACATAGATACATCACTTCAGATTTCATTAATTTAGGCAAAGTATTTTATTTCTTAAAATTTTGCTTTTAAACACTCTTTTATTTTCCTTGCTTGTCTACTTGCAAACTCCTCCTATTTCGCTGCCACATAAAAAATATTCTGAATTTTATTTATTTATATATCCTAAGTTTGTTATCCTAACTGGTTAGTTTAGTTAATATGTTTCTCATCAAAAATAATTATAAAACATCAATATTTGCTTATATTATTGTAAAATATAAAAAAACATATTGACGAATTTAAGTCGGATAATTACTTAGCTTTTTTCTAGTATAATATTATAGTTTTATAAATTACAAAATTTTGTCCAATACTAGTCAACGTGTCCAAGATTTGTCATACACACGTTTAGCATTGAGCTAAACATATATTAAAGTAACCATTCTAAATTATTTAAAACTGGTAAACTTCACATATGGAAATTTACCAGTTTTAAACAATTTAGAATTTAAAATCAATTTCCATCAAGCACCATCAGTCGAAAATATTAATTATTTAAAGTAATCATGTCAAAAAAAATATTTAAATTAGTCATCGCTCATGTTTTGTGAGTAAAACCGTGTCCAGTTTTTTTATGTCTTATTTGGACAGTTAAATAAACTGCGGTATTAAATACTGGTATTCGCGCAACCAATTTTTGCATTGTAAATCTTTTAATAAACGGTGTTGCATACTAATTGTTGGTAATAATATTGTGCCTGAATTAGATAAAGGGCTGTTTTTTATATACAAAAAAGTAAACGAAATAATTCATATACAAGATGACAATGAATTGCATTTATATATTCAAATGTATTTTTTTATTTAACCGAATGATATATTTATTTGAATGAATGTATTTTTTATTGAGTGCTTAATTTTTAATGAGCGAAACTGAAATTGTTTTATAGGGAGACATTATTCGTATTGTATGAGTGTTTTATTTTGTTTACATTTGATTTTAAATCAATTAAGTGTTATTTTAATTGTATTATTTGATTTAAATATCAATAATAATCTTGAAACAAAAAAAACCAATATATTAAACACTAACTAAATATTATAATTATTTATGTTGAATTTCAAAAATATTTGACAATTCAATTATGTAGACGGAATTTGTGTTGAATTGGAAAATTAGTGGTTCAATATAATTATGACGAAATAATATCATTTGCTAAGTTTTATAGCAATAAATAGAATAATAATTAGTTGACGTTGTTGGTTCACTGTTATTTGAAGTTGTTATCAAGTTTTTTCATTATTATTGATCAAATATTGTATAAAAATGTAGTTTTTATGTAAAGTGAAATTCATAAATCCAAATTTGGCAGATGCGAAACAACTAATTCATGAAAATTATAACCAATTATCACGAGTAATAATTTATTAAGATATTTATTTTAAAAGAAAAACACATCCACACACCATAAATGTAACATGCTCCACCTTTGATTCAGGCATGGTAAAAAAGATCCAAATACCCCAGTGTAGTTTTAAAAAGTAACTTCTCATTTAAGCTGTTATGGAATTCGAAAAATCAGAATTTTTTCAATATTTTTAACTGAAAACTTTTCTCAATAATGTATTTCATGATATAAATTCGACCGTATATAGGAAACAAGACGTAACCCACAAAGGACAAATTTCACAGATAGCACAATAATGGTAAATTAAACGATTTCAGGCCAAAGTCAAAATATTAAATAAACACAACTATGCAGCTTAGCAGATTAACACTAATATTTTATTTATCCGGTCTGATATTAATTTCATCAGTTATTTAAAATAAAATAATGAAATTCTTGTGTTCAAAGCTCTTTTTCCTAGTCGTAAATTTAACCATCCTTATTTTAAAACTTAAAAGCTAAACTAAATATAATACTAATTCAGTATTTGCAGCTTACACTCTTATGATAGAACGTGTATTAAGTTGTATAGATATATAAATTTATTTTGAAAAAGCTAAGAACCATGTTATTTACTTTCTATATTTAATTAGCTAAGAACCATATTTTAAATATGATAAAATGTCGCTATTTTTAAATTATATATTGAATATATTATATACGAAATGGTATCACAGGCCTGAATCTATAATGAGTATCAAAGAATTTACCTCATTCAAACGGTGAATTCCGTATATCCTATTTTGGAATAAAACCTCCTAGACTAGTTCCCCATGTCCTAATCTCATTCTGTTCACTTTGTAGTCAGATCCGTTCACTTTGTACGGACTTGTATATCACTTTAAATGGAGATAGTCTACGCGAAATCAGTGATTCTAAATTGCTCAAAGTATTAGATAATAATAAAAATATATTATAAATAATAAATATATATGTGCTTGATTTAGTTGGCCGTAGATTATGCTTGTTGAAATAAATTATAAGCTCTTTTATAACATTTTATAACCCACTTATCTTCTTTTGCCATGTTTACTCCCAAAGTGAAGCATATGGATGTACACAGTTTCAAAAGATCTACACTTAAAATTGAGTATATAGATCTCTGTAATATGAAGACGTCTCGACAGATTATTTTTCACGAGATTATTGTGAGACAATAGCTATTAAATTTAACAAACAAAGCTGAATTTAGAATTGTGTCATTCTTCTTCTTATACCACGTTCGCTCTTAAAGTGGAGTTTATTTATCTCCGTAGTATAAAGACGTCTTGGTATTTTTTTTGCCTAAAAATTGTTTGTCAGGCAATTGCTCAACACAATGGGCACCCAGTCTTGTATTTTATTAAATACGGCAGATGTAGGAATCGAACCTCCATTTCTAAGATTGCTAGGTGCGTATGCTAACCCCTACGTTCCCGGAGAGACAAAATATAGAACATAAAATACACGTGTGTTTCTGTCTGTCACAAAAACTCTTCTCAAATAATATTTTTTTGATACAGACTATGCCGAATAATATCACCAATACAAACAGTGTCTATGGAAATCAGAAATAAACAATACCACAAGAGCTGTCAGTTTGCTCGGTATGCTAATTCGTATATTTCAATTTATCTAAGCTTATATCTAACTCTGTTGAAGAAATACCTTCTCACTCGCGGTAAGATTTTGTAATATTTTTAAAAGTTAGAAAATTATCTTTCGTAGAAACTAGGTCGTGATGGTTGACCGGCCCGAAAAATAGTCGACTCAACTTGAGAACCTCTTTCCTTTCAATTAACATATGGGAACACTCCGGAAGGATGTGATTAGCATCCTGTGATTTGCCACATAAACAAGCAAGAGTTTCTATAATAACAAAGCTGACAGAACTCCCGTCATCACTTTATAAAAAGATTGATTGGACGAAACTAGAAACCCGTCTTGCATTTTAGTTTTTCCTTAATTTTAATGCATAAAGGCTTTTGATTCTGTTATCTCATGCAGAGGGTCTACATTTTGTGAATTGAAGATAAGAAGCTAAAAAATAAATGTCCGAATTCAACAAAGAATCTTGCGGAGAGTGTCGAACAAATAAAAAAACATTTTTTACACAATTAATTCTTGAGTTTACAAACCTGATATTATACGACGAAAGTTTTGGAAATCATGTTAAATGTCTTACAAATAGTCACGCTCGCATCGAAAATACATAATATTTACATACTAATTAACACGTATATATGAAGTATAAATAAGATAAAAAACACCACATAAAATGTGTGCATATAATGAATAATATTCACCGATAATAAAAATATATATATACATTATGTATACAAATAAAATAATGCATTGAAATATGAATAAATATTTATAGTATTAGTCGTATAAATCAATTAATTTATAAATACTTCTAAATAAATAAACAACTAATTTTTATATCAGCATATCTGTAACATATTTACAATTTTTTCAACTGTATACTGTGGCATATCGAGAAAAAAGTGCTTACTAAAGAGTATTTTAAGAATACCCAAAACCTCGGTATGCGTACACTAATAAATGCGAACTGTAATTACTGTGTTAATAATATATTTTATTCAAGAAATATAGAAAATTATTCATTTATGATGGAGTATAACTTTTGATAAAAATGCTCTCACCCAAGCGAAAAATTATCAATTCAAATGAAAGTCAAATCTTGAACTCAGCATTTTTCCATGATAATTATATTATTTTATATCGTAGCACAAAAACATTAGATGTTAATTGAGGTGTTTATAAGCTGACTTTAATAGCACTTTTGACTGACAAATAGGAACACTTATAGATGTAATTATAGACGTCACCATATAATTAACTAAGTATTTGTGGTTAAGGTTAGGTTAGGATAGTGGTTGAAGACAATACCGTTATTAAAAAATATTTTGATCCGTATTTATTTAGGTTGTTTGCGTACATTATTTAATATCGGAAAAAAATAAACGTGTGTATCTCGGCTTGTAAACCTTCTAAAGAAATATGTAGAATTTTTCAATAAATATTTAGAAAAAATGTTTTTCAAGAAATAGTGACTATTAAGAGTAAGAACATTTATACTAATAACTGATAATAAATGTAACTGAATTAAACTCAGCCGCATATATTGGAACAAAGAGAGTGTCCTTTACCATCCCTTCTACGCAGACCAGCGCCGACGTTGTTAACCAATGAATTTAGATTGGATACAGATCAAAGACAAAGGGATAATGGCATAGGGATTTCCTTAGAGTTTACAATCAGAGGCGGCACGTAATTAATTTAAAAAATATATTTATTCATTCTTTAAAAAGTATTTAATATTTTTACCCAAATTTTAAAGATTCTTGTACTAAATTTTTGAAGAGCTTAACTTAATACTGCCATGAAACATATCGTTACTTTAGGTTTAGTTTTTTGAATAGAACAAACGTCAAATATTTAGTAAATGAAAAACGAATTTATTTAAATACGTTCAGGTAAATATATGAAGGTATCGGAGATATTTTTTAAAGCCATATGATTACTGTATTATAAGATAATAGAATGACAGTATATAGTATTGTATAAACTATTTAATTAATCGAAAATATGTTCTGTTTTTTTTAATCAAAATTTGTGGATATTCGATTAACCAATCTTAAAGCGACGATATGCTACAACTTTTAAAGTAGCGACCATAACAAAAAAGTGTAGATATGAATAATATTTAATTCCTCGTAAAAACCCGGGAATTTAAAGATACGTTGTATTGTAACAATTGAAATGTAGTAATAGGATATTATTTAATGATGTTCAGTATGAATATTGTACATGGAATTATCAAAACAAACGAAATACGGAAAATAAAACTGCGTTATTTTTTATATTATAGAAAAAATACAACGGTAAGTGGCTATGTTAGAATTGTATTTGTAACTATAATTTATTAATCACATATATTTGGTTGATTTAGGTATTTTTAGAACAATATGGTTAACAACATGCTTCATTTTTAAAAGAAATTTTCGTTATATAAAAAGTTTTATTATATTCATTAATAATACTTTCGTTAAGCAGAACTGAATGTGTGATCTTGGATGCTAAAGTGAACGTTTATTAGGTCGTTCATTGAGAAGATACGTATAAGTATGTTCAGTATTTATTTGCGTTAAAATAGTTTTTTTACAATTTATCAATTTATTACGGTAATTCTGGTGGTAAGGTGATATTTTTACTATCTCATTACCATAAGATAAACGTATTGTAATGAGATTACAAAAATATATCTTTCTTAATTTAAGATAAAATTAAAATGAATAATTATACGACTTTTTTTCGCTCCGCCAATGTGATTCTAAAATTCCAATCGTTGTCGGCTAATGCAATCCAATTGTAACGATCTAACGAGTCGCCCGTTTAACGGCCGGGACGATGGATTCGTTAACTCGTCAGTCGTTTCCGTTATAACGGATCCGCTGCATTTCTTTTGCTCACTTTACTGCTACGCAAAGTGAAACTTTGTTTACGAGGATGTGTTAAAGAACTGCTTAAATCAGTCCTTTAAGGACATTCGAGAGAATTTATTTAACTTTACACTTAAACCAACGAAGCTATTTCTTTTAACGAGTTAAGTGTATTGACATGATTTTGACACATATATATACAATATATACACTTCATTTAATAAATCAAATTATGTAATATATGAATAATTTACACGACTTATAGTTTAATACAAAGAATTATCTACAATATTTTTAATTTTATTATCAAAATAAGATGCTACTTATTCTTCTTCATCTAGTGGAGTATATAGACACCACATTTTAAAGAATCCTTGTCATCCACTAGCATTCTTTCGTCCTCCAAAGTTATAGCTGCATCTCGAAACTTCGTCGAATACATTCTGTAGATAGTATTTAGTAGCCTTCCAAGATGCCGAAAACTGTTTGGCTTAAAGAGTATCGCAGCAGGTTGGATTAAGACTCTCTTATGGTGTCTGCAATATATAGCCAAGCCAGGTCCAGCGTTGCAGCTTCACTTTATCAGTAATCAGTGGCTTTGTAGCCATTGTGGTCCATTTGCGTTTTGTGTTCTTCAAGGCTGTGCCTATGTAATATTTTGACTAAAGGTACAAATCATAACATAAACGTTTTTGTGCCTCCTGTAAAATTTGTTATATGTAGGTTGTTCTTTTTTCTTTCCACAGTCGATATGGATGTCATTTTTTTTTTGACTTTTTGCTTTCAATCATTGATATTAACGAATCAAAAACGCTGTCGTCATTTGCAGTGATATCACGTAGATTAACTTAAGGCGCAAAAATATTGATTAAAATAATTTATTTGATGATTGTAAAAAGTGAACTTGCGAAAAATGCAGTGACCAGCGGTCAACAAACACACGCACACTATCAGACTGCACACAGTTCTAAAAACACACTCACACACGCAATGAAAAGCGAAACAGAAAACCTTAGCGGGAAATCCACCCCCTGAAAACCCGCCGCGGGTATTTTGGAATTCCACGACATGCTTCCCAAAGTTGTGGCTCCCGAATTTCATTTTTAAATCAATGTAATGTTATATTTTTTCGTCGTTATAAATCTATTTTTCAATAATGTTGTATATTATAAATGATCATGGTAACCATAGTTTTTATTAAACATCTTCTAAATGAATGTCTCCAATAGTTTTTTTCAACTATTTTTTTTCCTGCCAGCTTTCCTATAGAACTACTTCTTTAACCCAACGTGTCGTCATCAAATAATGCTTGGATATCAAATGATGATAATCTAACAATTTTAAAATAAATATTTTCTGAATTTTTTTATCATCCCATACAGGATACCAGTCAAGTAATTTTTTGATATCGACTCCAGAAAGAAAAACGGATGTAACCTTCAGTTTTTTCAAAAGTATTTTTTCGATAATCACAAATTATACCATTTAATACACGTGGTATTATTCTGAGCTAGATAAAAATACCAAATTAGTGTAAAAATTAAGCTTTTAAATTGGTAAAAATGAAGGCACGTGAAACTTACGACCAGGAGACAGAAGTCTTTTATCACATCAATATTGTAAGCTTTGCTTAAATAACTTATTAAATTAATTTTATATTAAGTAAATAAAATTCCAGTTTTACAGTTTTTGTTCACTTCAAGATTGTATCTGTTTAATATCGAGGCTTTAGCCAAATATCATTAGATAGGCGTTTTTTGTGTCTCTTGTATTTTTTTTTTGATGTGCGTTACGTATTTTCTTCCTTCCACAGTCAATATAATTTCGTAGTGTTTTTTTAATTTATTATCGAAGGGATCGTTAAAATAATAATAAATCAATAGTTCTGATTATTTATTTTTGATTTAACATTGTAGAAGCACAGATTTGAGTGCTACGCGAAGCTCTACGAACTGGTCTACGAGCGGGTCTAAGATCGGCAGACCGGAGGTATAAAACATAAAATATCACCCGGCGTAGCAGATCATTTACAACAAAACGCTTGATTACGTCTCCGTCTCCCCTTCTTCCTGATCCCTGCCTTCCTGCAACCCCCTCATCGATACCCTCATTTCATCCCATCGCAGTCGATGGTGATATTTTTTAACTTGTCTATGAACAAAAAAAATATTATTTCAAATTATACATTTATAATTTTTTCATTATACTTTCATGAATTGAAATTGAAACAACGTAACATGAAAGCAACATCTGCATTGATAGTTTAAAAATTTAACGATGAAAGAATGAATTTTTGATAAATACACATGTGACAATCTTGGTGATGTATAATTTGTTAATTTTGTTTTTAGATTGTGAAATTGTTAGACTGCACGTTAAGAGAGAATATGATTTTAAAATACACACAAACATTGCACGTAAATAAACTATAGAAAAAGATTTATATGGTTCATATTCAGAGTGTATAAAATTAAAATTTTATTTATTAGCTAGAATTCCAATAAGAAATTATTTTAGAGAGTGTTTATAATACTGTAACAGTAAATTTCTTTTTATGCTTAAACATATTGTTTTTTTTAAATTAAAAAGATAGTTTATTAATATTATTAATATTTGTTATATACAATTATAGAGGAGTATAGGGCTAATTAAGACAATATGTGTTTTAAAATGTTTTTTTTTATTGGGACAATATTCAATATATTCAAATAATGTATGTGTAAGTTTTATACAGTAGTCAGTATTATTTCAATTAATATTGATTAAGTACTGACTGTTTAATAGAAATTTCAATATAAGCAATTTAAAAGTAATCTTAATGCTTCGTTGAATTAGATATAATTTAACTTGAAATGATTATACAATGGGCATCCATTGGAAATACTTAGGAATGTAGGCATTAAAATTTAATCATTAAACACAATCAGGGATAAATATCTCTTTAGTGGATTGACCCTTTCAACCCGTCGAAAGTTATCCCTTACAAACTAGCCAACACAAATAGTGATTGCGCATTCCGAGAATAAACTGCTCCCAACTTGTTTCAATTATTTATATAGTCGTTTAATTTTGACGTTGATTATTTTGTATTTAGAGAACGGTACGCATGTATTATTTTGGACTAAATAAACTATTTTTAATTACTGCTGTAGCCAATAAAATATGTTGAGTAGTGTGGATTTAAACCCTACAGATAGATTTTTATGATTTTTATTGATTTTTCTAACTCAAAAACTTCCTAGCTAAAAGATGCCAAATTGCATGTGCAATAAAAATTTTGATAAATCATTTTAAGACGTAGATAAATTTACTTTATTTTTTTTAAATTTACATCTTTTTCAAAAGCTTTTATTCAGCTTCGTATTTATTCCGTGTATAACTTTCAAAAAGTGTTTAAATAGATTCAATGAAGTAATTCACCAATCTAGCAGTGTTAGTCGTGACTGAGTGGGAAAGATATCTAACTCGAAAGCATACTACCTCTGGAGGCATATGTTCCATTCCTACCAGCTACTTTTTAAGCTTTAAGCTCTGTTTTTGAGCTACACACGGTTAAAAATAAAATTGATTGAAAACGTAATGCGACATTTACTTTTGAAATTACCGCAATCAAAATTTGATGTCATTGGTTTATTGATGCATATAGATTTATTGTGATCGTGTTTTTATTTAGATTTACTCAGAAATTCTTGAGTGTCATTAGTATCAATTATTTTGTAAATTTTATCGATCTTCATAATATTAAGGCTTTTTTAACAGATCGGTTATCAATCAATCGCTCAACTAATTAATTATTTAAAGTTTTATTATGCGAGTGTATAATGTTTTGGATATTATCCAACATGCACTTTATGCATTTATAGTATTTAATTGAGAATTAACAAAAAGTAAATACATGTTTCAACTATATGGCATCCAAAAAACTTCATATCATTTTTAAAACCTATAATTTTTGTTAGAGATAAAAATCATTCAATTATTAAATCCACAAAACTATCTAACTTTGTAAATATTTTAAGCAGTTGCTTCTTAAGTATTTAGAAGCTATAAATGACAGTTAGTTTTCTGCTTTTTTAATAAATTGCTATAAAATTTATATTAATTGAACTGTCGAGATAATAATTAATGTCCTACTTAGTATTTTGAATACACGTTTAGTCACTGTATTTATTCGTTCATTTGGCTTAAGGACGAAGAAAATACAAGAATACAATATTAGGTAAATATTTGTATTTATGTTATATTTTAAATAAAAGTAATACGTTCGACAAAAAAAGATTAAAGAAGCGATTAATTGTGAAATATTGTGAAGCTTTATTTCCAGACGACAAACGCTGTCAGGCAATTTATAACATTTACAATCAGCGATTTATAAAAACACACACGAGTAAGAATTGAAAGCGCAGCCATCTTAGAAACCTCAAATAAGAACGTGCAACAAAGGGAAAACGCCATTAATTTTTCTCAGTTTTCTGTTTACAGAAAAAAAACCACACACGCATACAGAGGCATATATGATCGCGTCCTCTGCAACCCCACTCTCCCCTTTTCCATACATTTTCTTTAGATTTCTTAGTCTGTAGGTGGTACGTACTGTAATAATACTCCATGGACCCCCCTACAAATACATCGATCGGCAAAAAATATGGAAGCATTACCTACCAATAATAATAATAAAAAATAATGTAATACCAAGATGGCGGCTGGCCACTTAATAACTGGCTGACACCGCTTGGGAAATATAATTTAATTTTTCTGTCGGTACGTTTTTCCCGGGTCCCCCTCATACCCTCGTCAAGATGTGTGGGTGATTTTTTTTTTTTTCTTTTTGAATGTGTGAAGATTTTTTTTCGCGCGCGAATTTTTGTTTGTGTGTGTGTGTTTGAAAGAAGCCATTCCTCGTTTCTGCGGGAATTTTTCAAGACTGACTCGCAGTGATGTAACATGTGTTAAAAATACATTTTTTTATCAATTCATTTTAAAAAAATGAACCCCTGTAACACATTTTTCTGGACTGGTTCCGTTTTGGCTTCTTCCTCTTGTGAAAACAAGTTAACATTGTGTGAACGCTAATTTAAGTAACGTTAGTTTTGGTAGACTGAGTAAAAAAGCTTTGATGTATATCTATGAATCTTAGGAATAATTTTTATGGGTTCGAAGTATTATGTTATGAGAATTATAATTATTTGGTTGCTATGATGGTTTTAAAAACCCTAAAATTCTATCGAGTAATATTTTTATTTATCAGTACATATATTTGATAAAATGTTTTGTTTGTTTGTGAACATACAATACACATACTTTATAATTGTGTGTATTACAAAGATGTAAAGTGATAGTTTTTAGCAGTTCTCGTTGTTTTTACTAACAACCATATATCAGTATTTAACATTCAATGGGTTAAAACGTATGTATCTTTTTAATGCTCATGACAATTTGTAGGGGTTATTTTGAAATAACAAAGAAATTTAATATATTTCAATGATTTAATTTCAGAACCAATAAGAACTTTGCTACTTTAAAGTTTATTTTACAGATGTTTAATTGGTTTTATTTTCATACAGAGCTGTATTTAGAAGATAAAAAACTTTTTTCAACGAGTAGTTCATGATGAATTTCAAAATAGTTTCTACATGGCAAGTAAATACAATGCATGTTTTAATATGTAATAAGCAACATACATATCGTCGTATTGCTGGCAAAAGACGTTAAAGTAAAAAAGTGAATCTTGAAATAATCTAGTTGTAATGTCTGAGGCTCTCTGTCAAATAGATTTTACGACAAAATCTTAAAGTATAATCATTATACCTTAAGAAATTGTTGTAAAATCTATTTAACAGCGAGCCTTAAACATTAAAACTCGATTATTTCAAAACTCACTTTTTTACTTTAACGTCTTTTGCCAGTAATACGACGATATATTATCTCTTTATTCTCTTGAATATTAACTTCAGCACAAATGTCCTACATACGTTAACGATATATCAAAATTTGTTATATTTTACCAAAATCTGTTAATGCTTGAATATGAAATACTAAGCGAAATGCAATTTTATTGATAAACAGTGCGTTTTTACTTTACAAACACGGCATACGGCATACACGACGTATGCAGATATAATTATAGTGCTGAAAGCGCAATCCGAAACATAATTTTTTGTTTTGTAAAATTAAAAAAAAAAGTTTAAGGTTAAAATTATTAATACACAAGTTCAATTGTAATAGCATTGCACAAATTGTTTTGCAAGTGCAGAATGATAAACTGGAGATATAAAAAAACAAAATTAAATAAATATTTTTTTATAAAAAAAAAAAAAAATTTCGTCAATGTTCAATGATACATGACACTTATTAAAAAAAAATGTCATAAAATAATTGAATTAGTAATAATAATATTGAAACATATCCGCTGCGATGATACTTCCATTCGCAAATTTTCTCTAAACGAATACACACACGCACACATACTCAAAGCGTCACCCGACGTGTGTGTTGGTGGGGTGAGAAAAATGGAAAGGGGAGGAGGAAGGGGGTTAAGGGTGTCGTACGTGAATTGAATTTTCTCCATCCGTCCCTCTCACTCCCGCCGTAATCTAAATTTTTCATCTCGCTCTCAGGCTCCAGTAGTCCGGTACAATTTATCATCAAATCGCCGGCTATGTATGTGTACGCTCACATACTGTTATTTTTTATTATTATTATTATATTTTCGCGTTAGTTTTGCAGGACGGAAATTTCCTAAATGCGGTATCCTGTTTATAGCTACTACGAATATAATATTATAACCTTTTACAACGTAAGCCAAATTTGAATTTAGAATCTAATTAGATTTAAATTAAGAACAATGGAACACAATAGTGAATTTTTGAAATGTATGTTTTTCGGTACCGTTATTTAGTTGGAATTAACGCCGTTTAAAAATGGAATGTTTTTGTACACTATTGTACATACATTCGATTTTCAAACATGCAAAGATTTATAATAATTTTAACATATAAATTTCGTATACAGTCTTGGGTTCATATCTTCTTACCTCGTCGTTTGTGAGATATGACTGAATAATAAACACTTAATCATGATTATGATATTTAAGGTTTCTTTTTGTATTGGAAGAAGTACATCTTCACCGTAGGAGATGGTGAAAAAATGCAACAGAACAGTCGACGTTCCTGTCTACTAGGAAACGCATTGTACGTATCAAGGACGCAACTGTATAAAATTGTGTTGTTTATACGCCTTATACAATACATTATACTTTCACTTATAATTCTGTACTAAACTAACTAAATTAAATGCACCGTATTACACATTATTATTTAATATCAATTTCTAACTAGTATATTATTATTAATTGAATTAGCGATAGTATAAAAAAATATTCAACTCAAAAACTAAATAAATTTATTTAATAATAATATAAGATATAGTTTTTTTGATGGCTAATTTAGCAATGACATTTTAATGTAGTTATGCAGAAAAAATCCAAGCCACAACCTATCGATTGTGAGAAAGACGCAATTGAAAATTTTCAGAAACAAAATAAAGTTTAGTATGACTTTTATATAATTAAGACTGTAATATTAAATTTAAATAATTACAAGGCATATATTACATACTTCCTGATTAGTAGATTACTTAAAAACGTACTACTCTAAAATTTATTGAATGTTTTGTGGGTTAGACGTCTTCTGTTAATTTAAATTTTGATCGATTTGTGCTTCGATTTTTAAAAAATATGATAATAGTTTGAATATAAAACCTTGGAATTGGTTGAATTTAGTGTATATTTTTAATAAAGAAAACAATATATTTATACAGTATAATACAACAAAGTGTAAGGAAATTTATTGAAAAAAATTATAAGTGGCACTATGATAATTTAGAATAGGTAGTGTCAAAAAATTTATTTGTAATTAAGTAACGCCATATTTAAACTTTAAAGCCAAAAATATTTGAACAACATGGATGTTTTGTAGATATTATTTTTTACAAATTATTAGTATGCGGGTTTTAAAATACGTTTTGCCTAAGAAGTGTCGATATGTTATGTTTGAGAGATTACCATTTTTTGGATTAGTCCCATCAAACAAAGAAGTTTTAGCGTCCTTAATTGCTTCAATAGCATAGCTGGGAATGCTTTTAGTGGCTGTTAATATTACTGGACTAATCCATAACTCTTCACATGCCAATTATACTATTGATCATTGTCACTGTTCTGTATCAATGTTTGTTTTCTATTACTATTATTTATATATATTATAAATATCTCACAAATAAAAACTGTTGTTGATACTACATAAAATCTTTCACAATGACAATTAGATGTGCATCTCTATTTGTCTGTCAATCTTTTCGTGGATTTTTTTGTCCTTCTGTTTTTCATGTTTCCCAATTTATCCAGACAATTCTTCAAATAACATCAACTTACACTATTAACAACCGTGTTTTTCAAGCCAATTATAAGCCTTAACTCTAAACGATAGTCCAGCAATAATTATCTGCTGTATTAACAGTATAATGAATAATATTAATAAATTTATTACATAATTTGAACAACAATAAAAAATAGTTGAATATTTCCGCAAAATAACACAGGAACGTCTGCTGTTTGAAAATATTTTCACAGTGATGTATGATCTATTACTATATTTTCAATTTATAATTGTATGCACACATAAATATTATTTTTATGATGCATATAAACAATATTTATGGGATTAAATTTCGAAATCAGAAATTTAAATATATTACCTTCGTATCAATAGATCGGTGTTTCTCATTTTTTTTAATCGGCAACCCTCTTTTGGACTTAAAATTTGAAACGACTCCCTGAAGAATTTGTATGTGTGGAAAAACATCCTGGAGTAGGAGGTTTGATTTAAATTCTGAAAGGGTTAATTTATTTTGTTTAATTGCATTAGAACACTAATCATTTTGATTAATAGCGGATTGTGTTTAGTATCAATAAAAATTACTAACTTATCTTGAGTACATCTTTCATCAATTTTTCTGCAACCTCCTAAATATTTTTTGCAATCTCCACTTTGAGACGACGTAGATTTTAATTAATAGTTAATAATACTGTAAATAATAATGCAATTTTCATTGATTATATAATCATAAAATAAGCCTATTCCTCAGTCCGTTTCTGTTCCAGTAGATACACACTCTACCAGTGGCGCCCATTAAAACATCAGATAAGACAAAACGAAACAAACAAAATAAATAATAGTCGAAATCGTATTTGAACTAGCAAAGGTCAGGTGAGAGAGGCATACCATGCCCCAGCGGCTCCTTTATTGATAGCAGTGACGTACTTATATGAATTTATTATCTCAGAGTTTATTTATATTTTTATTTCTCAAGTTATATAAAATTTATCTTTACGTAACTTATGCTGTTGAAATTCTGATAAATATTATTTATGTAGTAAAATAATGCGGATTTCTAGATGCAATAATAAATGCTTATAAAGACAGATCTATTAGGTTGAATAAAATCGATTTGAGTGTCTATATATTCCACTCGAGTAATTGTAAGTACACACAGATTTGTCCTTGTAAAATAACGAATCGATGGATTGATCTGCAAACCCGCCAACTCTATTTGTGTCAAATTAGCAGGAGCATAAAAAACTTTGGTTAATCTGTGTGTTACCCATTGGAGTTGGCTGGAGTCTGTGGGGAATTTTATGTACAGTTTGCTTTGAATTGTGTGCGTTCTGTGTACGATATACAAATTAAAGTTGAATAAAATGGCATCAAAATCAAACAGTCGACCACGTGTGGAGTTAGCTGTCAATTGGGAAAAGTTAAAAAACGGGCTTTTTCTAATTCGTCTTATAGTAAATATATGGTTCTACTTATAACTTATTTTAAAATACGGTGAATCTATACGATGATTCTGAATATATAGCATATACTTATAATTAGTTTATGCATATATAAAGATACCAAAATGGAAGTTTAAAAAATTAAAAAGTATAAGATTATTTTTCTTCTTCTTTTATACCCGCTTCATGGAAGATATGAACTTCATATTGCACGTCTAATAATTCACATCATACCGGCATCTTATATAACCATACATATTATATAGATGTATTTAGCAGCCTTCTAAGATGTTATTAGTGACTCCTAGGTAGACATAATATATAAGCAGATCAGGTTACGATCAGCGTTCCCTCTAATTTTTTCGTCGTGTGTGCGTTCCATCAACTGATGTGTGCGGGCCATCAACTTATGTGTGCAAGAAAAAAAAGCGAGTTTGCATTGATAAAATTAAGTAGCCAACATAATGTACCACGAAATCATAAATTACATTTTCCCAATATACAGGTTACGTATAAACCCTATCATAAAATATGTTATTACACAACACAAAAATATGGTTACATGTTCCTTTCTTTGAAATGTGTTAAGACTTGTGTGCGAGAAATTTTTAACATATGTGCGGCCGCACATGCGCACATCTTAAGGGAACATTGGTTAAGACTCTTTTGGAGCATCTGCAACACGAGGTCGAAGCCCAGTGTCAGAGTTTCACGCGTAAATTATTTTCCGTATTTCTTTATTGTGAGTAAAGTAATGCCTATATTTTCAGTATCCGACGCAAGAATATATTCTACATGTAACACACAGTAAGAAAAGGGTTACGCTTGTAACAAAATTGAAAATGTAATTGTGATATCAAATATTATAAAGGCCATGTCACACATGTAGTTTATTGTTCTATTGTTTAGAAAAAATATATATAGTGTTGCCACTGGTTTCATTGTTTACATTGAAAATAAATTTCCCATGGTGAGCGATTTATACAAACACTTACAGCGCGAGACTTAGGGAAAGCTGAAATTCGTTTGAATACTCCGACAAAATTACGCGAAAATCTTTTATTCTGCCAACGTCGAATAAATATGTAAAGTTTTGTGTGAAAAATGCCGTCGTGTGTGTGACGCATTGACTTCGATGGTGTCTTTGTCTTTATCTTTTTTTAAAAACAATATACTATTATTGTATATTATATGAAATATATCTTATATGCATATATATTCAATAGTAAAAAAAGTTATATAGTTTTTTTAAACCATGTTTGCTTCAAGGAGAAGCGCATTGATCTTCACAGTGTGAAGATATCCACTCCAAAAGGGGATCACATATAGATCGTCACAATGTAAATACGTGTCTTAGATTATTTTTCATGAGGATGATTCGTCAGACAATTGCTCAACTTTATGGGGAGACAGTTCTACATTTTTGTTTTTTTTTTTAATTCTACAAATAGGGAAATTAAGCCCACATTCTCGGATTGTAAGGCACGCACGCTATTAGTATAATATATAATAGTAAAAGCATGAAATTAATTGTAGACAAAAAAGTAAATTACAATACATTAATATACACAAGAGTAGTGAGAAAAATAAGGAAGACAGATATGAGAAGATCCTTTATACAGTCATTCCATGACTTACGACGGGCATCTGTTTAGCTACACTGGTCGTAAGTCGAAATAAGCGTAAGTTGAATATTAAAATGAAGTACAATATAGCACACATTTTGAGGTTGCAAATGTGAGCTGAGATTGATTCAATTAAAGAAAAATGAAACTTAAAAAAAAATACTTACGTAAACTAAAACCCGTCACCTCGGGCATCGGATGACAAGTACGCCCATTCGACCATTGAGATGACATTTTTTTCTTTTTATCGTGTCTACTGTGTAAGTAAGGTGTATGGACTTTCATAGTGTGGGGATATTCGCTCCGTGACGTGGAGTATATGGACAGATTTTTTGATGAAAAATTTTCAATCCAATTCTCTTAAGTTCTGTATTAATAGATTTTTAAAATCCAGCAGCTGTAGGAACCGAGCACGCAGTGTCTGGCTTCAAAGCCCTTACGCTTATCTCTAGGAAAATGACATAATCTTGCATACATCATTTGCTAGGTGAAATATACAATCAGTTTCTAAATCAATAAAATAAATTTAGATACAAATTATACTCCGTATCATAAAACCATTTAAATACATATACATACTATTTATTACAACTCTTACAGAGATCAATTAAATAAATATTAAGAAGAAATGCAAGAAAAAAATAGACAAATTTCACAAAGGATTTTGATATTTTAAAAAATAAAATCAAATATTATACAATTTAATGTAAGATTAAAAAATGTTATACCCAAATATCAAGCTTATATTTTAAATTTATAATGAAGCTCAATTAAATGAATGATTTTATTTTTTCAATAAACGTGGCCAATTTAAGCTGCCTGAGAAATAGACGACATTTTCATATGCATCAGTGGCGTGCGTCAGTGTTAGTGAGTTGAGGTATACGTATTCTTTGAATAGTAAAGAGACGCGAGGGTGTGTTGGTGGGAGTGTGTTTGACTTAAAAGCCTCATATGTTTGTGTACATCAGCATTGGCAGAAGTTTCTTTACATGTGTATGTATGTATAAGCAAAACAGCTCATATATTGGTTTATGCTAGTTTGGTATGTGTGCAGTCAGACTGCGTCACGAAAGCCATTGTTATAAAATACATAATAGATGATTTTTTAAAACTAGTTAAAATAACCATATTATTATATTGTATTTCCCCAGTAGCTACGAGGAAAGAATGCGCGGGATTTGATGATTCTAGGTTCAATTCATACAACTCCTGGATTTTCAAGAATCCAAAGATGCCGGACTAATTACTCAATTGTGCAATTAGTTTTAATTTGAAAAAATATAGTTAAGGCATGTCTTCTCAATTTAAAGTTGGTCAATCTTTACGCCATATAGATCTATATGTTCCTCTTCCGGAAAAGATATGGTAAAACATATGTTATGGAGTTAGCGTTTTAAAATGGAACAGTTATCATTGTTACACAGCGAGTTGCGTCCTCGGACAAACTCTTTTTGCCTTTGCTATTTAAGTCTCATTACGTCAATTGCTGCCACCTACATCTTCTAGAATATTTTTCACTTTATCCAGTCATCATAACCTTGGTATATTTTTCATTATCATTTAGACCTTATAATGGTCAAATTCTTTATAGAAGCCCATGAACGTTGTTTTTTAATAAATTTGATTACGTACAGCGCGAAATATATGTTTAACAGTTTGTGGTTAAAATACATAACATAACGATTATAATTGTAAACGAAAGAAAAATGTACATTTATCATAAATTTATTTTATTTACATTCAATACGTCGTGATAAAAATGTAACAGTTGAAATCGCTATCGAAATTATTTCAGCTTGTTAATAAAACACAATTTACTGTAATTATTCAACAAGTTCAAACATATCTGTGTCCCCGGTAACGGAATTGGTAGCTTGCGCGCCTAGCAATCCGGGGAATGCAGGTTTGATTCCCCATCTGTCGGATCATTTGTTTTGGTTTATCTTTTGTGACTTCTTATTCAGTAGTCAGGACAAAGAAACT
>JAGVSQ010003711.1:0-20938 GCA_022683975.1 Rhyacophila evoluta
CGCATTCCCCGGATTGGTAGGCGCGCACGCTACCAACTACGCTAACCGGGGAGACACAAAAACTAAATTTTGACAGCTTGGAATAAGCTCACTTTGAAAATACCCCTCATGCATGCTCGTCAAGCTTACAGTTACGTGTGTAGCCACCCTAAGTTGTATCTACAGTCTGATAAAATGTCTTAAAACAGATTTTAGTTTGATTTTAACTTTAAAGTTTTATCTATCGAGGATTCATTTATTAAACGCATCTCATTACCACAAATATTGATTGTTGACTCGATAATTGTCCAGTGTGATATTGAAAATTCATATCGGTACGCATCACATTAAAAATAATATCTTTACCGTGCAGCGGTATCGGAATATATTCCTATGAGAATTTTAGTAAATCGTCATCTATTGTAATTTTCGACAGTCGTATAGACAAGATGTATTTTAAGAAAATGACTCAGTCGGTCGATGCATAGACAAATATTTGGCTCCTCCATTTGTCGTAAACTGGCTGATGTATGGTTTAACACATAATCTATGTCAGCTGACTCAAAAAAATCTAATAATAAATCACGAATCCTTTTGACGGATAGGCAAAAATATGAAACTCATTATCGAAACTGAAATAGACCCGTATCGCTTTTACCGCAGCAGCCAAATCTTCACTGTATTTTTGTAAACAATAAAATTCTGTCGGATTTAAAAAAAATCCTCAAACCCAGGACTGGATGCCCGTTGGATTGGGTATATCGTCGTATTATTGACAAAAGACGTTAAAGTAAAAAAGTGAGTTTTGAGATAGTCGAGTTTTAATGATTTGAGTCTCTCTGCTAAATAAATTTTACGACAAATTCTTAAGGTACAATGTATTATGTGATAGAAACTGTAATAAAATGTATTCAACAAAGAGATTCAAACATTAAAATTCGATTATCTCAAAACTCACTTTTTTACTTTAACGTCTTTTGCCAGTAATACGACGATATTATCTGACAATTTTCGCGAAAAATAGTCTGACGATTCTTGTCTTCACATTTAGGAGATTCATAAACTCATAAAAAAAATATTTCACACTGTGTAGATCCATATGTATTCACTTTCGTAACGAACGTGGCATAAAAAAAATTAAAAACATTATTTTGTTATCGTTCTGCTAAACTGGATTCTTACTAGATTCTAGTAGGAGGAATGCTTTATAGCGCGCTAGACATGTTATTTCTGTTCAAGGTAACATGAATAAAATAGCAGATATACAACTTATCAAAAATACTTATCAACGAGAAGGAAAATTTTGAAATAATTGTATTTCATTACAAAATTATTGTCTGTATACCTGCGGAACATTTTCATAGTAAGATTTGTCTACGAGATCTTCTGGGTTTTGTCAGCTCCCGCTTACATTAAGGGGACTACACACGCTCAAATATACATGTGCAATATTTTGTGTGTAACCATTATTTTTTCCTGAAAACGGATCATACTAATTTTAGATAATCCTACGTGTATGCATGATATACACTATAAGACCGGACATCTACCGATATAAAATAAAATAGTAAATAAACCATTCATTGATATGGGTGTTTTAATTATTATAAATGCTTAATATTTAAATGCTCGAATTGACCAAAAAAATGCTCTGTGGGTTTTGAATGTTTATAGTTAATATCACAAAAGCAAATTAAAATAGTGGTATGTACATACAATTTCATTGTTTCAAAAATGTTTGTAATAAAAATACTAAGCGATATAAAAATTATAGTAAACTTATTCAATCGCCTAATTAGTAATTCCAAATAATGTTAGAGAGACTCTAAGTCTGAACTGAAACCAAAGCCTTTTTTTACTTCATCACTCTTCTTGTGAGGTTCGTAAAACGGAAACAATGAAATAACAGTGTTATAATATTTATTATTTAATGTACCGTCGTTCATGCATACTTGCGAAAGTTTACATGAGCGTGTGTAGCCCTTTACCTTATGTTGTTCATTGATAATTCTTAACACCGGAAGCAGTTTAAGTATTGCATTTCCATGAGATATTGGAGAAGTCTACATATATTGAGATTTTACTGAACGACTTTAATTTTCTATGTGAAAAGTATTTTGAAATATTATTTTTAACTCCCGAATAGTGGCATATTTTTTTACAAATTTCCTGCCTCGTAAACAAAATGTTTATTAACTATTCTATATTTCGTTTGGCGATGGCGTTTCGGCAGGCAATGGAAGATCAAAATCGATAATGGTATTATATTTAGATAGATTTTGAAACTTCTTTGTGTTTATTATTATATGATGCGTGACAAATTCATAATCATACCAGCTTCGGGCAACACTGACTTTTGATTTATTTTAAATACCGCTCTCACTTCTAACGGAACATTTTTTTTATATTCAAAAGTCTCATTGTATTTATTATGTATACAGCTTTATTCGCTTGTACGTAAAAGACCTATTACACTACACAATATTAAGTGCTCTTACTCCAGAGTGGGCGTGCTCTCTTATATGTGATTTAAGTGCCTAAGGCTTATTACACTGCACTTAGTAAGGGTAAGGGTGCCTTGAAATTGTGTAGTGCAATAGGCCTTTAAATACTACGGCGTCGTTTTTGTTGTTGGTGTTTGTTATAGCTGAAAACCCCAGTTCATATGCGGTTGGTATTCATTTGGCAAACGATAGTACAATATTATGGATGTAGGCAGAAGACGTCCAAGCAAAAAATTAAAAAGCGAAAACATCTATACTTTAATACACCTAATCAGAAATATACACCCAGAAGAAGTAATCACTGTTTCTATTTAACCCGTAAATTAACAATTTACAAAAAATAATATCTACAAAACGTCTATGTGGCTTGAACGTTTTCGGGTTTGAAGTTTTAATATAAGGTTACTTAATTACAAATTAAATTTTGACCATGCGTATTCTAAATTATTATAATGCCACTTTCAAACATTTTTTCAATGAATTTCCCCATGTATTGTTTTATTTATAAATAAAAAATACACTAAATATAACCAATTTCGAGGTTCTATGGGCAAAGACCAATATAATATTAATAAAAATCCAACCACAAAACGATCTAAATTTGAATTAGCAGAAGACGTCCAACCCACAAAACATTCAATAACTTTTAAAGTATTACTTTTTTCAATAATTTAGTAATCAGGAAATATATAGTATATGCCGTGTAAGTATTTAAATTTCATATTACAGTCTTAAGTCTAGTATAAATAAAACATACTAAATCATACCTTGTTTCTGAAAAATTTCAATTTCGTCTTACTCGCATTCGATAGATTGTGGCTTGGACGTCTTCTGCTTAATTACATCTAATATTAATGTTACGCATCCAGCCTTTAGCTCGTTCTCTCTCTAACTTGTACTTTCCATTCACAGATTAATTCAAATTTAACGTTTCTCACGAACTACGCCGAATACATATTCGAATGCCAGTTTTATTTAAATTCAAATAAGAGTAGACTTTTTTGTTTGCTGTCATTAGTAAATATTGAGGTTAAATTATAGAAAACAATTGAACAGCGTGTAGTAATTGTAAAAATTCACTTCAAGGATGGTGAAAAATTTGCGAAGAAAATTAGTTGGAGTTATAATGCGATGTAGTCAGCCATAAAAAAGTTGAACTTATCTGAAGTGGAAATGATTTTTTTTAAAAGTCAACCGTGTAATATTCTAAGTTCGGTATTAGATCGCGGCACGTGAAATATAATAGATCAGAATGCTTTTGCAAACGCGAGAGAATGCCTCTGCTTATCGCTCTGTTAAAGTGAATTGATTGTTTTTTAGTTGTTAAAGGTCTCATATCTATTTAACCTCCGCCGAATGAAATTGGAATGCTGGCATACCAAATTGTGACGAAATGGAGTATGGAACGAGCATCTGCTCCACTTTCTCACTCGCCGGACAAAAGCGGCAAATTATTTAATTTTGTTTTTGTTTTATTTTACAACAATGAAATCGAATCGCTCGCTCTTCGTTAAAAACATTTACTTATTTCATAGATATATAGATAACTACCATCATCATAGCTTTCCAAGCGTTGAAGTTCTCCAATTTGCACATTTATTTACTGTCCCGATTGCTAGGGCAAAGACGTCATACTTTTTTTTCTATACCATTATATTATATTTAACCTGTAGTCTGTTCCATCATTGACTATGGACCAGCCTCTTCGATAGAATTGTCTTATCATTTAGAACAATACGTGCAGACCGTTGAATCTTAATTAATTTTATGACGCTGATGTATCTATAACAAAAATATGAAAAACATTTTGAAACATAAAAAAAGAATTAATATAATTAATGAAGAATAGAGTGTCCACCAAATAAGTTAGACAGACCCTATTCTACATGAACAGTACACCCAATTATTTTATAAATAATTATATGCAGTAGTAATACATAATAATAATTTTCAAGAGCTCACGAAGCTAATCATCCTCATTTATTCATAATTTGAACTTAGTATGTGATTCACCGGTACACCAAAGTTTTTTATTAGAAGATATTGCTTACCAATTATGTATTCCCGGTATAAGCCTTAGAAGTATCCGTTTGAAGGTAATACTTAGTTATGTATCTCAGCATTTTGCGGATTAAAAAAATAACGAAACAGAGCAACCTGCGATAGAGAAAAATGCTGCGTTTGACAATTAAAATAATTTATTTTTCGGGGCCAAAGATTTTATTATATTATTAAAAAGAAATATGACAAGAATACTTTAAAATTATTGTACGTGCTTATCTCTTTTTTATTTGTTTCAGATTTACGTATCATTTCAAATATTCTAAAAGCCTTTCTCCGATTACATGGATTGATAAAAGTCAATACAAGTTAAATAAAAATAAACATTAATATGGTAAAATACAAATAAATTATCGGTCCGCAATTGGCGGTGGAGACCAAGTAGTTGCTTTATGTGTTTTCTTTTATCTGGATGAATGTGAAACGGTCTAATAAGTGTACTAAACGGTTTTGATATAAAATAAAAAACAGGACAAATTATTATCGCTTTGTATTATTTTTATTGTATGCGGCTACTTCCCATCTAGTTATTATGTATTGTTTTGATACCAATCGTAGCTTTTTATCTTGATAAAATCGCATTGGCATAATGCAGTGGTAGTCAATCTTCTTAATGTAATAAATTTGGTAACCAGACAACTGCATGCATCACAGCTGTTCACATGACAAGTGCTCGCATGGCAAGTACTCGCATGGCAGGTGCTCACAAGACATCTGCGCACACATTGAAATGCTCACACTAACACACAAATTGAAATTAAGACATTTTATTTTTGAATAATACACAGTCACTTACTAAAAAATGTTTTGAGATACTGGGCATTTTGTGATTTCAATTTCTTTTGAGCACTTGTCATGCATGCAGTTGTCATGGAACCCAATAATTTGTATTGTCTGGAAATCGAATTAAATAGTAAATATTAGACGAAAAGTTTGTATTTAAAATTTGATGATTTAAATCTGAGATGTTAATTTATATTAGACGCTTACAAATAGTGGCCATCAACCACGTGTTTGAATTCCATGGATTAATGATATTGTTTGATATCGTAGAATTCTATAGAGGAACGCTCCCAATTATAATTAAAACATATTGTTGTTAATATTGATTAAAATCGTTGTATTATTTATAAGTCTAGTACACGTTAGTTGTTTTTATTTATCGCTATTTTCAATCTCAACATCAACTCTTGAGAAATATTCTTCATAACCAATGTCAATAGACACAGAGTTCCTATAGAATTTTAGAAAAATCACCCAGGTAATTCAAATATAAGTCCCAAAAAACAGCTCCATATTTATTGATAACGTGAACGGACTGTAATGTTATAACGGACTGTAATAGTATGTAAGAATAACGTGTGAGTTCAAAGTATGAAAGATAGATAGACTCTGTATTAGAATAAAAAATATGATTTCCCCTGTTTAATTTTAAATTTTAAGAATTGCGTTAATTTTACAGAACACAGTTTGAGAAATCTTGGTACAGAATAAAAAAAGCAATTACTTTTACTATTTTGTGTAGCACAAAGAATTATAATTATGTAGAGGCACATATTAATTTCCTTTTTTAATTTGAAATCCAGTGATATTATATTCAAGAGTTGTGTAAATTTAATTACCATTTTTAACATCTGTTGTAAGTTAACAATTAATAAATTTGTTCTGCCATCTGCCAATTTTTTATACATGAAGCACAACAAACGTATATTTAATGATTCGAAAATCAATCCAAAGTCAAAATCTTAAATATACACAAAGTTAAGGTGAACGAAGACTAAAACTGGTGTTTTATTTACCCTAACTGATATTATTAATTAGTTGTTTTAAAAAAACCCATAAAATTGATATCGTGGAAGTCCTCAGTTTCAAACTTAAAAGCTAAATTTATATGCTAATTTGGCATTTGCAGTTTACATCCTTTTGGAAGAAAGTGTGTTAAGTTGTATAATATATTATATTGTAATTATTAAAAAAACTGCGGCTTGCAACCTTTTTTCATCTTAAATTTTGAGGTGAAAATATACGTATATAGTCATGTGCTATAATATCATAGGTAAACGAGATCGTGGTATGGATAAGAATTATCCATCAAAAATATAACTACATTATTTTCTTTGTTTCGTCATGCTGGTATTCAATAAAGTTGATTTTGCTGTCTGGGAGTGTTTCACTGTTAACACATCCCTATTAGTGCAGTTCGCACAATAAGGCGAATTGACTCTAACCATTAATATTGGTAATTAAATATCTACAGCAGTAGTGACCTATTAAAGAATGATACACTCTGTCAAGTGAAAGACATCTTCGTTTTGTCATATGATCTTAGTATCTCACATGTTGCAGGGTTGCAATTAAATTGACTCAAACAATAGTCAAATATATTTTCATCCTTTTACACAATATTATAATTATGTATTATAATGGTTTGAGATAGTAAAACAAACTGTGTGGTCTTAAAATATTTTCCACTCGTTTACGTGGCGAAGTGCAGGATGCTGATCACATCGTCTGGTAGTGTTTACATTTGGCAGTTGAAAGGGAAGACTTTCTTAAGTCGGTTCGACCATTTATCGAATCTGTCAGCCGTTGCTATTAGTCACTAGAAATTCTTGAGATGTGGGTTCACCAGGCTTAACAAAAAATATCTAAATTCTGAATTAATTAAAACTGGTAAACTTCCATATGTGAAAGCCAGTTTTGCCAGTTTTAAATAATTCAGAATTTAAAATCAATTTCCATCAAGCACCATCAGTCGAAAATATTAATTAAAAAATATCTAATTAAAACATACGTAATTCAAACCAATAATCATTTAACAAGAAAGTGATTGTTGGAAACCCTACTAATGGAACTGGTCATATATTTCATTTTAGATATGCCTAAGTACAATATGTACATACATATATTGTGCTTAATTGGTATGATAGCAGATGTGTTATCCAATTGTTTAATCAAATATTTACAATACATATTGCAATCTTCATTAAAATTAGAACAGCAATAAATAGCCCAATAGAATTATAGTATTAGTCTCTATTGAATTTGAATGCAGCTGTAGCAAATGATTGCTTCGTTACTGACATGGCTGATGCAGAGTGTATTGGGTGAAAATTCATTAATCATTTATAGTATACTATTTAGTTCAGCTCTACATATTCGGTTTTATCAGTACAATAAGAATTTTCAGCTTCCTAAGTGGAACATATAAACACTACACCAAAACTCAGTTGGCTTGAAGAAGATGCAGGTCAGGTTGAGACTCGGTTAAGGTTCACTTAACTTAAGTCGGATATGACATATCTTGTGACAGTAACTAATTTTTGCGTATTTTATTATATAATTGAGTTTTTTCTACTAATTCGTTGCAAAAGACATGTCAATAGCACAGTATGGTACTAATCCAGTTTCTAATTATAATTAATTTAAATTATATGTGAGATATTTCCATTTAAGCATATGATGCTAACGATTGGAGAACCATAATGTGTATCATTTTTTAGTATTTGCATTATAATAAGTTTCTTTTTTTTCCAATATCTACAGCATTTGACGTTGCATGCTTATCAATCTATGCATCTACAATATCTTGGACAGTGGTCCTCACCTGCGGCGTGCGTGTGCAGATTTCAATGGTAACGCTCAAATAATACAATGAAAATGGCAGCAGGAAAATTTAATCATATTTTGAAAATTTATACTACCTTATGGTGCTATATGGAAATTGTTTTTCAACTTAAAACTACAGAAAAATTAGGATGTTTATTTTAGGTCTTTGTCCCTCTTTATGCTGGACTACAAGCTTCACTGGTATACACAATAAACTATTTAATATAATGAAAATAACTTTTTCATAAAAATAAAATTTCAATTTTCAAAGTTATACATTTAGCGTGCTTTGTCCTTTAGTCCAAATATCTCAAACCGGCTTAAATCACACTAAATTAACGTATTTACATTATTTTCAGTCAGTGTTGCATTCAAATATTTTTTTCACTTGTGAATGTTAATAAAAGTGATGAAGTTATATTATTAGTTGAGGATGATAGTGGCAGTGGTAATAAATGCTTTGAGTCTTATTTTATTTTTTAAATTATATCATAGATATACGATATCATCTCGCTTAACTCCTTTGATAATAAAATCATTGCTGCAGTGTGATATGAAACTAAAATAGACTTGAAACAAAGTAACTCTTGTTATCATCAACAAACTAATACAGTGGTCGGCAACCTACTACCTGCTGGTAATTCAATTACCGACTGCAACATTTTTAGTTACCCGCACATGAAAATGTTTTATATTTTTTATCAAATTACTTATTTTATATAAATAAATTTAAAAATCTTTCCAGCATCTTAAAAACACAGAACACAATCACATGAATGCAATATCATCATGCTGGGCGTCATTATCACAAAATCTTTCATGCTTAAAAAAATGCATTTCCTCTATTACCAGTATTTAATTCAATATATTCTTGTGAGCAAACATTTTCTCAAATAAAATGTCTCCAGAATTCTTAAAAAAAAACACTAATCTGTGTTTGAATTAAATCAACTACATATTGAAAAACTTTCAAAAAAATTTAAACCCAAGGAAGCCATTATTAAAAATATTTTATTTTATGTATGTTTTCATAAAATAAATTTTTATCTACACATAAATATGAAATTATTCTACGTATTACAAATATTATTTTTTATAGTAATCTATTGTTTTATTCTTTTACCAACTAAGAAAATATTTTTTTAAATTGAAATTTTTTACCCAGTCTCTCAAAAGGTTGCTGACCACTGAACTAATATATAATTTTAGAAATAATTAAATTTTTAACTCTATCAAAATACAAAATCTCCATCTTCATTTTTTATATTCTAATACAGGCTATGGGAATTATTAGTGATACAGAAAGCTCATAGCTGTATCAGCATGAGTTGATTACCAGATAAGTCTACAATAAAATTGCTATAATAATAAAGCCATCGCAATAAAAATTTCCCTTCATCTTCTAATTTTGCAGTTAGCCCATGAGGAAGAATAATAACAACAACGCAGAGACTTGTAAATATTCTTGAGAAACGCTGTTGGAATCAAAGTTATTGGTTATAAACTTATGTCTGATAATGCAGTCGTTTTATCTAGTTCATAAAGTTACACTATTTATACTTCCATGCAATCTAAAACATCAATATTGACTTAAGAATTAGAAGTAGTTAATTTGAGAAAATAATCAATGTATGTAACAGTTCTATGATGACAATTTATTAAAGATTGATTTTATTTAGTGTCGCTTGTTCAAATAGCAAACAAGTTTAATGTGTTTAGGTTATCATAAAATTTTCAATGCTATACTCACTTAGGTAATTTATTATTTAAACAGTACTAATGCCACATCTGACTCACATGAAGTGAACATCGGTATAATATTGCAATGCCAACTAAGGAGTAAATACATGAGTTAAGAGTCATCGCAAGGTGTAATTTTAAAATAAAACTTAACTAAGTTGACAATATTTAATCATATTCCAAAACTTCTCTGAAGTGAACTTTTTTCCTAGATATAGTAGCACAAGAAACAAGAATTTTATCTATCTTCTTTAGAGTCTACAATTAATATAATACAATAATCTAAACACATAGTTAATGAGAATCATATACTCGTAGTTATTCGTCCTTTAAAAAACTGGCCAACTTGTGCTGTGACAGAAGATAGTGTTAGGTATACCAAGATTTCGGTGACCGCCTGGAGTGGATCATGGTTTGGGTGAGAAGGCACAGAATAGAGAAGATCTAAGGAAGTCACTTTGAGAACAGTAAAGCCATTATACAATAATAATGATTTGTCCCATAATCTACACCGCAATATCAGTATTCTGGGAAACTATTGTGGTTTAATCGATAGTGAACACATTTACAGTTCTATATTGTATTAATAAATAGAAAATTACATATAACTTCCATTAGGGTGACCACCAGAACCTATTATATTATAGTAATTTAAACATAATACATTGACAAAAAATAATTGAAATTCTGCAGAAGCGTAAAGATTTGCTGCAAATAATAAATATTTGTATTTGGTAAAGAAAAAAAAACTGTGTTATTTAGTGACATTGCACAAGTAATAAAATAAATAAATATTTGTACAAATCGGTGGTGTAGATGCACAAGTCGATTAGTTGACGATTTCACATTAATATTGTGCATTCTGCTAATTTTTTAACAATCTTTGGGTCATTAACCTGTTCCTAATATATGCAAGAATACACATCTCCATGACTTTATATTTCATACTTATCATAGATATTTAATAATTGCTTTTCTCCTAGATAGTGAGGAGCCAAGTTGAATGAAGAGATGCAATGTCAGTGTATGATGATGAATTTAGAGTTTTTTTTATGTAATTATAGATAGTCATAAATTTTATTATTATTATTATTAATTATAATTTATTTACTTATTCTAAATTGAAATGGATGTTGCTTAGTCATTTATATGGTTTTCCAATATATAATATTTTGTATAACTTAAATATTACACGAATTTCCATTCATGTCTCTGTTCAACATTATTTAGCCAACTGTTTAACTATCAATATCAATATTATAGATGACGCTATACATACAGATGTATGGAAATCAAATATTTTTTTTTACTTTTACATTGTGCTTTATATTTCTTTTAAAATGGTTATTAATCATTTAGTATTGAGGGTCTGCTTTTATTAAAGAAATATTGGGCTTTATTTCCAGGAGAGTTTGGAACCTACCAGTGCTTCCAGTTCATCCTTCACATCTTGTCTGCTGTGACTGCTGGTATGCACATGATGTCTCTCACCACCGTCGCAGCTGTTCCAGACCACAGGTTAATTCATGCTAATTTTTATTTCATTTGTTCAATTTGATTTCTAAGCAGCTGGCATTAGTCACCATATTTGACTGATCAAGTAGTTTGTCAAAATGATAAATGTTAAATCCAGTCCTACATTCTCGGATTGCCAGGCGCAATTAAAAATTTAAAATCTGACAGATGGAGATTTGAACCCGCATTCCCTGGATCGCCAGGCGCGCACGCTACCAACTACGCTACCGGGGAGTCAAAGACTATAATAAAATCCCCGGGTTAAATATCACATTCTATTAATCTATATTGTATTAAATTGAGTAATTAGTTACCAACCAATCCCCGTTAAAAACCTAAGATATTACCATACTGAAAAAGTTCATATGTATCAGTTTGGAATGATGTTCATGTTAATTTATTATAATCTAGTTGTATGTAGTAAAATCTGCCAAGACGTCTTCACATTGCGGAGATTCATATACTCCACTTTCGGAGTGGATTTATTCACACTGTGTGGATCTATATGCTCCACTTTGGTACATTATTATAAATATAGTTATCAATTGTACCATATTTATTTCGATAATCTGTAGAATTTAGCTGGGAACCCAATGGCAGCATTAACATAATATGGAATGCTCTATTATGTTATTATGAAATGAATCTATTTCATTCATCTTAAGATATCAAATTAAGAGTGCAAGGTTATTTCTGTTTTCAGATGTGCTATTCCGGGGGTAGACACAAACATATCGACTGCTCTGTGGAATTCCAGTGAAGTCATGAACGCTATCCCGAAAGACATCCACGGAAACATTCAATCCTGCTCGCTCTTGGACAAATCTAACAACCAATCTATCAAATGTGACTCCTACATTTATGATGACACATATTACGCATCAACAAAGACCATTGATTGGACCCTTGTCTGTGACAGAAGGTGGATGGGAGCACTTGCACAGTGCATCTACATGTTGGGCGTTTTTACTGGGGCAGTCGTCCTCGGTGGCATGGCAGACAAGGTGGGAAGGAAGGCAATTTTCTGCTGGTCTGCTGTACTTCAGCTTATATTAGGTGTCGCCGTTGCGTTCATCCCCGAATACTGGTCGTTTTGTTTTGTCAGATTCTTATATGGAATATTCGGATCAGCCGGTTCATACATCACCGGATTCGTCCTTACAATGGAATTGGTAGGTGCTAGCAAAAGAACAGCCTGCGGAATTGCTTTCCAAGCGGCTTTTGCAGGAGGAATAATGTTGGTAGCTGGATGGGGAGCTCTGATCAACGACAGTACAATATTGCAGGTAGTTTATGGTCTGCATGGACTGTTACTCATTCCGCATTTATGGGTGATGGACGAATCTCCTCGTTGGCTATGGGCACAAGGTAGATCTCGGGAAGCTGTACTAATTATACAGAAAGCACTAAAAAAAAATAATCGAGGTCATAATTTTGATACAGCATACTATGTATCAAAAGGAAAAGTCATTTCAAGCAGCGACGAGCCGGCTGCTAGCACATTGGATCTTTTCAAAACACCTAATTTGAGAAAGAAAACCATCAATGTTTGTTTCTGCTGGTTCGCCAATTCTCTGGTTTACTATGGATTGTCATTAAACGCTGGCAAGTTGTACGGAAATCCGTTCCTGATTCTTTTCATCATTGGATTGGTGGAATTCCCTAGTTATGGTGCTGTCATATATTTCCTCGACAGACTCGGCAGAAGATCATTGATCAGCTCCCTAATGATAGCCGGAGGAATCTGCTGCATCATAGCAGCATACTTGGCTCAAGGGAGCACAGCTGCCACCACAGTTGTGATGCTCGGAAAGCTGTTCATAGCTGGATCATTCGCAATCATATACAATTATTCTGCAGAGCTTTTCCCAACCGTAGTCAGAAACTCAGCATTAGGACTGGGTTCAATGAGTGCTAGGTTATCAGGCGCTTTGACACCGATGATAACTCTTCTTGACACCTTAAGCCCTACGATTCCGGCGGTGATTTTTGGAGTGATTTCTTTAATTTCTGGATTTTTAACACTTTTCCTTCCGGAGACTATGGGAGAACCGATGCCTCAGACTATAGCGGACGGAGAGAGATTTGGTTTGGGAGATACCTGCTTCACCACTTGCCTGGGAGGCAAGAGGAACAAGACTCATTCAATGGTGGAACCCAATCCGGAAATCATGATTCCTCTGGACGAAGTCAATCGGCAGAAGAAGGAAAATTATTGAAGACACTACACTGACTCATTGTAACATATCTATTGTATTTTGTTTTGTATTTACATCAAACATTCATAAATTAATTTACATTCACAACAAAATAGAGCTTAAGTTATCATTTCTCGATGTATTCATTATATTTTTTCACAAATATAACATTTTATTCATAACAAGACATGTAAAATGTGAGATAGTTTTATTTACATATATCTATTCTAAATTTATGATGCATTACAACATAGGAGATAAGTAATTCTATATTAGCAATGGTTAGACTAAGTATTATTTATATAAGGGCGTGATAATGCATACATAATAAAAGAGAAATTCAATGAAACCTTTGACTGAATGACGTCCGGTGAGTGAAAGAAAGCTTATGACAACAATTTGCAAAAAAGATAAATCAACTAGAAAACGGTAACAAATCTAAACTCTACCTACTTATATCAATCTTCCTCACAATATGCAATATGCAGGTATAATCACAAATGGGTAATCTAACCCCACAAAATGTTCAGTTCCCTCGGGTGCTTGCGAAAATTCTAGTGTTTTTTATTTTTCAGTTAGCGTAACAGCCTTTTATTATTTAAAAATAACTTAAATCGTGTAATGCAATATAATTAACATTTGCGATGATAACTTCTTAGACAAAAATAAACTCTGATAACAAAAATAATATTTGGACTAACTCGGGTAAATATCTATAAGTATCTACAGATGTCCCATTATCCCTTTCATGATATAAATTCGAGTTGTGGGAAAGGTGCACTTTATGATGCCGGAGTAATCTTCGCGAAATTGACTAAGCCCACAGTATTTATCTCGAAAAACGTATTGATTTAATTATTCTAATATGTCTATCCTAAAACTATTTACAATTTAAAAATGCACAAAAATCAAGCACATCTTTTTAAATTTCAAAATTGATGTAAATACGCAATATTTTTCTATTCCGGCCATATCACTAATTGATTATAACATAAATCTCAAAATTAAAGTAATTTTAAAGAAATTGGTGATTATCAAGATGTGTCATTTGTTCATAATATTTGATTTAAAGCGTTATCTGTAAGAGTTGCGTTTTGGATTTGTGATTTAAGAAAATGAACTCTGTGGAATCTGATAAAAAGAGAATAGTGTAATTTATATAGTTAATATTACTTTCTTCAATTATTGAAAAATCGGAAGATTCTTTCGAGATAAGCTTTTCGGTTTTTCTGTTTGTTTGAATTATTAGAAAATTAGTTCTAATTTTCTTTAATTGAAACCATTAATAATTGAAGACAGTGCATAAGTTTACGTTGGCAGTAATTTTAGTAAATTTTTAATTCAAAAATTTCAATGTCAATAAGCAATGTTTTGCAGAAAAGGCTTTATCAATATCAATCTACGTAGTTAATATTTTTGGTGATATAGTATAGTGATACAGGTGTAAGAAATAATGCCTTTGTATAAAGAAGTCCTAAATGCAATCTACAGTGGCAGATAGCATCAAGGCAATGAAATTGCATACACAGTTTCAAATATGAGTGTTTCGAACCAAATTGAATTGCATACGACGTCTGTGGATTTATGAACAAACTAATCATTTCTATCATTATGTAGCCAAAATTTGCACGTTACAAAAGAGAATATTATACAAGTTTGTAATTATTATACATTCATTGAGACCGGCATTTATAAAACTTGATATACTTGATCCATGATGACCTGCAGTCGTTTAAACAATAACATTATTAACAACCTTATAATTAAATTCTAAAATTGATATCTTTCATTATTTGGATCGAGATATCTTTAAAGTCAAAAAATAATTGACCCAAATGTTGGAATGAAAGCCATCATGAATCAGATTACCAGAAATGTACATATTCATCAATTCATATTCTGACGCTTTCTATAGCTACGAGATGTCCGCAGTGAATATCCTTAAAACTTAACCAAACAAAATGAGATTTTTTTAATCTTTACTTTGAGGCCTCGTTAGGGTAAACCAAATTTACAACGATCTTACTCAATAATATAATGATTGGGAACAATAAAAAAATAGGTAAATTTAATACCTAATAACATTTCAAATTCTATGTAACAACAATAAATACAGGTCATTACGGTGTAATGGTAAATAAGACATTAAGCTTATTTGGAAATATGTACTTCCAAATCATGGATAACACCCAACATGGACTCTTAATAATGTAATTGGTGTTTATAATAAATTAGTTGATTCACAAGTCCCATGTCAAATATTCAATAATAATCAAATCTGAATAGCAATTGATTTTCAATATCAACAATTAATTTAAATTTAAGCAAAAATTTCATGGACCAATGTTGCTCATATCGGTGGCTATTACTTTATTAATAATGTCATTAATCAAAACCACTCATTGATCGAATATGCATTATAACCAATCATTTCAAAAACCTTTTTGATATTATTTTTTTTACACAATGGTGAAAAAAAAATGCAATTATAATATTTAAATTTGGAAGACATTACAGGACATCTGTGATACCATAATCACATCTTTGTTACAAAAATAATATCGTACTACGAGCCTATCCGGACTTGATAACGAGGGGAAGGGCATGATATGACTATTGACAGGGTGCGGGTGGCTCAGGTTGACGGGCGGTGTGCACCACGATGGCGGGTTGAGATCCGATCGGCGGCAGCAGCTCGTGGCATTCGCCGGGTGCCAGAGCAGCCAGGGCTGCTAGTAGATCAGGGTTTACCAGGGGTTCATGCTCCGGTCGGGGCTCCCACCCTAACGGAGGGCTTGACGGCGGCGATATTAAGAATTGCTTTTCAAGTGGGGGAGGCTCGAGATTTTTCATGGACACAGGAGTCACAGGTTGGGCGAAATAACAGGTGATGCACGATTTGTCAAACGGAAATTGATGTAATTGAATCCGGGCCTTCGCGGCCGCAGTGGGCTGCTCGTAATTCACCCGTAAGCGTCTGAAGCTTCTCAACCACTGGAATGTGACGTTTTCCGAAAAGGTTCTGAACAAATTTTCCATTTTCAGCTTCAATTTGTCGTTATCGAACACTTCCCTGTGGATGTTCGTGACGATTATCGACTTGGGCAAGTCGTCCAACGAATCCGTCGAGCGATCGTCATCGTCATATACCAACTGGCTGAGGTTTGGATGGACATTGGGGAGACCGTCAGACTCGTTTATGTACACCTCTTCATCCTGGGGCATGTCATCATAATGCTCTGAATCGGCCATAATAACAGAAACAGACGTTCGAGTGTGTGTTTTGTATTTAGAACATATCGATTTTTTTAGTAAAATACGCATAAGACCTTTGCGCTTCGATTACACAACTTTCTGCACTGTGCTAACTTTATTTATATTCGGTCGACTCACTGTACTCGCGCGTAGTTGTGTCAAAAAGAATTCAGTTAATTCGCACAGTATCAGGCGACAGCCAAATATTCCAATGTTATTTTTCTGCGGAAAAATATCCTCCTATTGGTTGCCTGTCATCTACCTATGACGCCATTTAAAAAGCTGCCATATAAAAATCCCAAAATGAATATTGAACGTCAGAAATTCCCTTTTACAAATTGAAATGTATTTTTTATGTCGACTTATTTTATACAACAAATTACATCTTTGAAAATATGATCATACAATTATTGAAATAAAAATATGTTTTTAATGTAAAATATTTTAGGTGTCTTTTTAACATATTATTTACAATCATGGTAAATCAATTTATTAAATTAAAAATACAATGATAGTTTATAGTTAAACCGTTTATGATAAAAATAACAACAAAAAACTAAAGCCTGAGATTCTTCAATATAATATGGTATCTTGGTAATATGTTTAAATGAGGTAAAATAATATGGTTACCATTCCAATAACATTTTTAGAAATCAGAAAAATGTAGGATTGAATGAGTTGAATAATTGGATGTAGTTAAGCAAAAGACGTTCAAGCCACATATATTGAAAACATCAATACTTTAATATGTCAAAGCATCCAATCAAAATATATTTATACCAAACGGTAATCGCAACTTTTTCTAAGACGCATGTTACAAATTTACAAAAAAAAAAATATCCACAAAACTCATATGTGGCTTGAATATTTTTGATTTTAATGTTTGAATATAAGGTTACATAATTACAAATATTTTTTTGATCATACCTAGTCTATCTAAGTTATCTTGATACCACTTTTACATGTTCTTATCAATAAATAAACGTACATATGTATTGTTGTATTGGATTATATCGATATATTGTTTTTTTTTAATAAAAAATACACTAGATATAAGCAATCCCAAGGTTTTATGGGCAAAGACTGATATAATATTCATAAAAATCCAAGCAAAAAAACAGTTAAAATGCAGAAGATGTCCAACCTACAAAACGTTCAATAACTTTTAAGCTAGCACGTTGTTTAATAATCTGGCAGGAAATCAGGAAAGATGCAATATACACCATGTAAGTATTTAAATCTTAATATTATAAAATGGATACCAAATGTTAATGTGTTTTATTTAAATTTTCAATCGCGTTATACTCAAATCAATATGTTGCTTGGACGCAAGCCCGCGCCGTGAGTAGAAGGCGCCATTGTCCAAAATAAATTCAGCGTACCCCCGTCTTTCCAGTTTTTTTTTGCAATTGTGTTTTTGTATTACACATACATAAATATATACACAAAAAAATTAACAGAATGAAAAAAAAATGAATATATAAATCGTTGAATCTAAGATTTATTAGTAGTGAGGTAACGTAAAGGTTAGCATGCGCGTCTCGCATCCAGGGAACGCGGGTTTGATTTCCAAATCTATCGGATCTTAAAATGCAGGACTGGAAGCCAATTTGGTTGAGCAATCGTCTGACACAAAATGTTCGTGAAAAATACTTTGTCAGGACATGTCTTCACATAGTGTCCACCTTTGGAGTGGAAATCTTCACACAGAGAAGATCCGTATGCTCCACTTTCGGAGCGGATATAGTAAATGAAACCATTGTGAGGAGGGAACTCTTTTTAAACAATTTTTTGCAAGGATTTCAATTCCTAAACTGAAGTCTTGCTATTACTGTCATGATTACTTAGATGAAATCTTGTATGTCACTCGGTCTTAAGCTTAAATATTTATATAAATGTTTTTGGAATTCGTTATCATTCAGTTTATTTATATGAATTATAATTTCAAAGCCCTCGGCATATTGTTTAATAAAACATTAAATCATTAAAACTTAATAAACAGATTGAATAAACTACACTAATTCGTTGTATATGGGCACTTGTTGAAAAGATTGAAATTGAAGTCGCCTACAAATTCGGCAATGCATCTCGACAAAAAGTCCTCATAAAATTTTATTACTTTCCAAGCAAAATCTTTGACTGCGCATAATCTATTTTATGAATCATCTGTTTACATATTTTCACTGACTTGTAACTTGAAATTTTTTAGCTTTCTACACAATTTCTACGCACTTTTAATGTATCTTAAATTGTTTTCATTTAAGCGAATTTATTTCATTTTTCTTATAAATAGGCACCCATCATCACCATCAGGCACAATCTGAACAACAGTACGGTTCAGCACTGCTTGGACATCTTCTGCTTACTACACCTACATCCAATTATCTACACTATACCCAATCATCTGACAGCAATTCGCGTGAAAAAGAAACAGTAAAATCATGTCTTCACTTTGCGGAGATCCACATGCTCCACTTTCGGAGCGAGTAGAAATCTTTTTTTTAATACCATCAAATATAATAACGACACTAAATCTTATTGGTGTTTAAAATATGGTACTGTGAAGTCGGTGTATTATTTTTGAGTGAAAAGTATACCATAAATCACCAAGTAATTATATTAGTTCCGTTGGTTTCTGTTATTTTTATGCATATTTGTTATTTAGATTGCATTCGTATGGTTTGGTATTCTATTTGCATGGAAATCTACAATTGCAGGATTTTTAATCGTTATTAATATAATTAAATAAATAGATTACGACGGGCATATCTCAGGCGAGTATATTTTTTTCTGCTGGCATAATCATTAACATAATAATTACGAATACTTACTTCACTTTCTGATCGATCCGATCCGGAGTAAATAATTATTTTTAATCCGTACACCATGTCCAAAAGGAGTTGTGACGCATTTACAGATTGTTTATTAGTTGCAATATGTATTTGTTATACGTAGGAACACATTGTAAAATAAGATAACATCAATGTAATACATGTAATTATTAATATTAATAAATGCAGTGGAATTATAGGATGCAAGTATGACCCAGGAGGATGTAAAGTGTAGCAGAAGATATTGTGATACACGACAAAACGCTTCTAGCAACATCTTAAAACCAGATAATAAATTCTCATAATAGAATAATACTAATGTTGACTTTAGTAAAATTGTCTGGATATTTGCATTATTTTATGGTTCACCATCACCGGCCTCACATCTTTCAAAGATACTTTGAAGTTTTAAATATCTAATGGAAACAAATAATTCGTAATTAAATGGCTTGAAATAATAGTTTTAGCTGGGTAGAAATTTTATTCAATTCAGAGACAATACTTTTTTTTCGGCCACATCATAAGTGATAAATTAGTACGCATTGCATGCAAATATGCTGATTAAAATTAAATACGAAAGATAAACTGGTAAAAAACGAAGGTTGAAGAATCCCTACCAATTGGAAAAACTTTAAAATATCTAAAATGTCTTATTGCACGATGCCGATACTAATATAAGATACTATATTATATTTCTGGATGCTGTATTTATTACAATATTTATTTACTTTATACATGTTGTAATATTACACATTATAAGTTTAAGACATTAACAGCACGATATACAAATAGACATTATAACAAAAATATTAAATATTTATATATTACAATATATCTAAGTCAGTCTGTACACATATATGACTAAATACTGTATTGGACATTGCACTTGAAATTGAAAAATGCACAAAACGCCTAGACTCTGGAAGGGATGTGGTTTATAACACGACGATCTCTGAAAATTGCCATCAGTTGTGAATTGGCGTCACTATATTGTATTGATTAGTGAATCAAGAAAACTTTGAACCCGTAAGCTCAAATACGATGCGTGTTCACGTAAGTCAAACACTTCAATCAATTGTATTTTAGAATCACCCATCGAGTATTGTAAAAACATGCGATTTATAATACATTATATATTTTAAAAAGCTTATAAAATTATTATAAATTTAACGGTAAAAAGACATAATTTAATTATATAAATAATTAATATTTTCGACTGATGGTGCTTGATGGAAATTGATTTTAA
>JAGVSQ010003712.1:0-20936 GCA_022683975.1 Rhyacophila evoluta
TAACTATCATTAGTGATAGTAAATCCCTAATATAATGGAATTAACTAGCAAAAAATATCATTAATCTATTGAGTTTAACCTATTTATATCCTATTTATATTATATTAAATCTACTAAATATTCTAAACCATTAAAAGACTGATATCTAATGCAAGTTTTAACCAATATATATTTAAATTATTTAGAATTTAGAATCAGTCGAAAATATTAATCAATAATCAAATGTTGATTAATTACTTAAACATAAACATAAATACAAAATGTCAATTGCAATCTCATTTTAAAACTCTGATTGAAATTCGCATGATAATATTTTAATATGTGTTATTTTGGAACAGTAAAATAGATCACGTCACTGCCTGGTACTTTAAACGTAATGGATCCAGCTAGGACGCGTGCTGCAGATGTGTCAATAAAGCTTGTACCCTGTTTGTTTCTTTTTTTGATTCACATTATTAATTCAACTAATTTGAAGTATCCCGGCACAACCTTAAATGATACTAAGTGACTGTCTGTCGAAAGTTTAAGGGGTGCTACACATTGGCCATATCCTTCGCGTAATGGACAGATGTATAAAAAAAGAAGTATTTTACTATGTTTTCTCAAGTGTTATCTAAATAAATTTATCGTTTTTATTTATTTTCTACTTATATTCAGGTAATAACTTTTATAATTTAAAACACTCCGTATATATTCTTCAACAGAAGGCGATGCATTGTTCTGATATTGTACAATATATCATCATAAAATTATAATTTCAAATAGTCCATCCAGTATAATAACATTGCAATGCCAGTGATACAAGTATAACCTCTTCTTACTTCGAATTTAAATGCACAGAGTAGAATCGTACCTTGTTTCATATAAGTCTTCAACAAAGATCACTTACATTCAACGCAGTGGCTCGCAATATCAAATATTCATATAAATCTTAAATTGTTTTATGTAAAAAAAAATGCAGTTTAGATTTACTAAGATTTACGTTTTTAGGTATTAAATTAAATGCATGATGAAACCACGTGTCGATTTATATGATATTCACACGTGAAAGGAGCTACACACGTTTAAGTGTGCATGCACAATCATTTGTGCGTGATTATTTTTCCCCTGATATCGGAACATCTTGAGAAATCTTGTATTTGATATGAATTGTAAGACCACCCATCTACCGGGATTAAATTAAGTGACAAATAAACCATTCATTGATAATGGATGCTTCAATTATTATTGTTGCTTAATATTGACATGCTCAATTATTGACCAGCAATATGCACTGTGGGTTTCGAATTTTAATAGTTTATATTACAAAGCGAAATTAAAATAGTAGTACGTACAATTTCATTATTAAAAAAAATTTTGGCTATAAAAATTTTGACGGTATAAAAATAAGAGTATACTTATTTAATTGATAATTAGTAATTTTAACTAATACCAGAGAGACTTTTATTTTTTTATTTCATCACGTTCCTTGTGAGATTCCTAAAACGGAATCAATATTTTAACAGTTAACGGAATAACAGTGCCATAACATCGTAAATTCTTTAACAGATGGTCACCGTATTTTTATTATCGTTTATGTATACTTGCGCAAGTTTGCACTAACGTTTGAGTGAGTACTCGTATATTAAATATGATAAAATAGAACAAATATGGTAGACAAAGTTCAATACAAAAAAGTCTTTGAAGGAATCATATTACCATATACACAATCATATAATATTTACATAATAAATGACTCAAATTAATATTTTTAATTTTTAAATAAGTTGTTTGCACTTGAGTATTAAATATTTCACTTAGTCATCACGTTTGTTGACAAGAATAACAAATAAATATAGATTAAGGAGACTACTGATAATTCCATGTAATCAGGGCCATATCTGACTAACGACAACTTAGCGCATGCTCACGTAGTAACGCCATCTATATTTCAACTTTTAAATTAACAATATTTACCAGATTATTTAGTATTTTTTTTTTTTTAATCCACAACCGTTAAGCTAATTGCGATTTCGTGAAAAGTATTATTGCTGTAAAGACAATAAAATTTCTAAACTTGTCATACAATAAAAAGGAGTGTGACAGTTCATTAAGTGAAATATATCTTTACAAACTGTTAAGTATCGTCAAGCACAAACGTTTTTTATAATATTCTAATCATTGGTTAATTAACAGTACGTTTTGACTGATAAATATACTGATGACTTTTTTGCCTGCAATCTATATTTCATTTTGTGAGAATTGTACAATCTGTAACATTTATAATAAGCCGTGAATTTTAAATCTATATTTTATTAAAAATATATGTCACGGGATAAAAGTGCCACAACCCGCCAATGTGTTGAAAATGCAATCAGAAGTGCTCCAAAGGAGGGTGTACCATAGCACGCTTTACGACATGGCTGAGCTGTAAAGTGACGTGAGAAGCCACTTCTACGCGAGCGTGCTACGAGAGGATGACCTCTGTTCTTATCTTTCTCTCGTCGAACTACCATCATTTACCAGAACTAAAAACCGTATTACACGTTCAGTAAGAGCACTGATATATTATAATATAAAAATATATGTGGAACTTACTTCAATAGTTAGGATTTAAAAATAGAATTAAAATACACATTTTAGAACTTTTCTAAATAAATGTAGCCCTCTCTGGTATCGTAGAAGTAAACATGTGCGTCTCTCAATCTAAAAAATGCAGATTTAATACCCACATCTGTCGGATTAAAAAAAAGCGTAAGACTGGATGTTCATAAGGTTGAGCAATTTTCCAACAAATAATTCTCGTCAAAAATACTCTGTCAAGTTATTCACATTGCGGACATTCATATATTCCATTTTCGGTGTAAATATCTTCACACTGTATAGATCCGTATGATCCACTTTGGAAGCAAAAATTATCTTTAAAAAATAAAAACAAATCTATATCAATCGGGAGTGAGTAAATAACTTGCATAACTTTTCAAGATAACACTTTTAAAGATAAACCAGCATATTAAGATATAAAAAAGCATATAGTATAATACAGGGTTTCCCAAACTATGTTTGCAGAAAATTTTTGAGAAACCTTGGTATAATGTAATGTTGTAATTTGGTTATAGTTTCTTTGTTTTTGAATGAGTGTAATATAATTGTCTACTCCGGTAGTTGAGAGATTAGGGTACGCGCCTTTCTGTTTGACTTACTTATCTTAAAACTCGATTTGAACAAATAAAATATTTCGGTTATAAACAAATTTGAATATTTATACTTTATAAAGTTAAAATTATCTGAAATAAAATGGTAAATATACACAATGTACAATAAATATACACATAGTAATCACCACAAACTCTTCTGTTTGGGGTTTGATCTCACAACCTAGGTTGTTTTCAAAGTCTATTGTTTTGATTTTCTATCAAATTTATCTTTTTCCACAAAAAAATTAATAATATCCCTCTTTTTATAAATTTTGCACAAATAAAATCACTTTTTATCAATGTGAAAAATATTTGAGGCAACCAGATGTTTATTTACTCGTTGATTTTTCAGAAATTTTGATTTATTATAATACTTGTAAGAAAATTTTGCAGACAAAATATAAATTAAAACAACCACAATTAAAAGACAATAGTTATTAGGAAAGTAAGTACAACAACAAAGACTCAAAGCAAACGTTTTCTAAACTTTGAGAATAGGTGCCTACGGCGGATTCTGGGGATACGGTAGTATGACTTCGTTCCAAACGAGGAAATAAAAGAACGGGTCATGCAGCTACTTATCAGTGACAAAGTAAAGCTGTGACGCTGGATCTGGCTCAGCCATATATTGTGGATGCCTCAAGAGATTTTGAACCTGCGCTGTCTATTTATTAAGCCTACTCTGAAGGCTGCTAAAAACTATCTATAGATTTTTTCTGGTTAAGCTATGGGATGCAGGCATGATCTGGGAGGGCACAAAAATACTAGTGCGTGGCAGGGTTTCTTGGAGGCGGCACATGGTGTTCATATGCTCAATTTAAGGAGCGGATATAGATGAATAATAAAAACATGTACGTATAAATTCCAATATAGATTATATTCGCTTAAGCCGATGTAAATTAATGTTCTAATAAGATTTCAATAAGAATATTTTCCTCCCCCACATTTAAACAAATTCAATCCGGCCCGTTCGTCAGCAAGTTTTATGACCCCTGCTTTAACTGCATCAGTTACGTACCGCATCATTTAAAAAATATCATAAACGTTTTTTATAACCATACATAGACAACTAACCCTGTGACATAAATAATTTAAGATATAATAGTATTGATAAATACTCTATCAGCCGAAATATCTCAAAAATATTTTTTTTTTAATTCAATATTTTAAAACTGGGATTAATGAGCACTACGTATGAACAATAAATATTTAACGACTAACAAAATTTTTTCGGGGAATAATTAATAAAAGCAAAGACTAAAAATATATATTTTAATGAAAGCATATTATAATAATTTAAAAACATGTATGAATTTTATTTCAGTTGATACTTAATATGTTATTTGATGTAAATATTTGATATCTATAAATTATAATTTTTTATCTATATTATTATTATATTAGTCTCGAATAGACTCATAATAATTATAATAATAGTTTGATGCTTTTTATTAATAAAATAAAATAAGGCATTAAAATTACTAGAGATGAAAATAAGATAAATATGTTTAAAGCAATTATAGTTTATATATTATTTTATCTGTACAATAATTAATTCCCAAAATGAATAATGGATTAAGAAAGTTTTTTCAGTGGAAAGCTCAGATATGAAATATATTTTTTTATTATAAACGAAATACCAGTCTAAGTAGGTTATAAATGTTTTGTCAGCAAAAGTGCCGTTGTTTTTGTATAACTTGAGATATCTCTGAGACTGATCTGTAGCAATTGCATAACTTAATCAAATTATTCTGTTACATAATCTGTTTTTGTTTGTCTTCTCTGACCTTGCTACTACTAGACGAATTCTTTCGTCTCAGCCACTGACTGAACAATAAACGTAGGCAGAGATAAACAACAAATGAAAGTTGACAAGATTATTTTTTTATTATACATATTAATTATACCTCATTGTTTTTTTTTTTGGCGACCGCTCATTGTGTGATTGTATACTGTGGCGTAACAAAGGTGAGCCGCTACTCAAAGTGCTAGAAATATCTTATAAGCGGCATTTTAAAAGATGGATTTACCTGCTCTATAGTGCGCATAAGTAAGATTATGACAACTCACCTTATCACTCACCGAGGATTTAACTATTTCAAACTGGAGTTAAATGTAAAAATAGCTTTTATAGCAGTTAAAATGTTCTAATCAAAAAAAAAATAGTTAGTTCTAAATAAAATAGTCATTTTTACCATTGGAAATGTTATTCTTTCTATTAACTAGTCTCATTATTAACTGTCCATACCAATAATAAGATAATACTAATAATAATAATATATTACAATGATAACAATATGTTTATATGTATTATTATACAGGTGAAACATCTAAATCAAAAAAAATACGTATTGAAAAAAAAATCGAATATTCCAAAACCATGACTTTTAAAATATGACTTAATTATATTTGTGTGTAACAGTGTTCATATAAACATATGGATTTCTATATTGTGACGCTTATTTTTAAGGCTATCTTTATAAATAGGTAATAAATAAAGCGCTTAGTAATTTATTTATAGAGAAATGTCATTTAATGATATTAATGTCGGGTATTTTTGAATGGGAACATTTCCAATACTTCCAAAACTGTGTTATACAGGTCAATCTAGTTTGAAATATAAAATTTAAAATAGTACACAATATATTATTTAATTGGGTTTCAGCAGCACTGTTTTTTCTTAGTATACAAGCCAGTCAGCAAGGGTTTTCCTTTTCCCACAGTAGGTACCAATTCCGTACCTAACTATTTTGTTTGTCTTCGTAAACACTCGCTAAGAGACAAACTTCGCCCATTAAGCGGTGAACTCTATTAGAGGAGGATTCTTTGAACTGACGACAATTCAATTTAACTTTTCTGAAGCTATTTCAATTAATATATATTTTCCTTGAGATTTATTTCTCATTAGCGACAGTTATCGCCTGACAGCTGGCTTTAAGTACTACAATTACTTTACATACATAATAACTAATAAAGCAGACATTTTATCACTTTGCGGAATAATATGCCATTCGCAATCTAAAATAATCTTTCATTTCGACCATGTTCACTTATAAAATGTAGCATATGAATCCGCACAATGTGAAGATGTCCCCTCCTTAAGTAAAATATAAGAATCTATATAGTGTGAAGATATGTCTTGACAAAATATTTTTCCAACAATTGAAATTCAGACAATTGTTCAACCCAATAAGCATCCAGTTTTGCATTTTCAGATTTTGAGCATCTAGCAGATGTGTGAATCCAACCCGCACTCTCCGACACGACAAACGACGTATGAAAATTTCACGTTGCTAATGTGCACCGTTTAAGAGCAGTTCTTTTAACAGACATGTATTTTCATGTATACATATAATTTCACTATTGTGTATGTACACATGTATTTTCAGTTGTATAATATAAACATATTATTCAACTGAATATACATGTATTTTATATCTTAAAAGAAAACCAGTTGTATATCATGTTCTGAATGTCTTGAGCCTGTAATGTGTTCGATTATTTACCTATTAAATAATAATAATAATAATAAAAAATCTATCTAATTTTTTTAATAATATCATCCACTTTTTAATGTAAAAATCAAGTATTTGCTTTCAGACAACACTATCAATTAACACAGTAAATTCTTCAATATTTTCTTTAATTTGCGTATATTTATTTTTTCTTAGAAGCATATGACGTTGAAACATTGATAGACAATTTTCAAACGCAGATTCAGGAAAATTAATTTCCTGTCAATATATTATATATATTCAGGCATTATTTTTTAAATGAAGCGGCATTAGCGTTGGATTATTTTTTTTAATTTCCTGTATCCCATATATTGTATTTGATGCCTCCTCTTCAAACATATTAACTATGAAGAAAAATTCGTGATTGACGTTTATAATATTTTTAAGATGAGATAATATTTTTAATTAGATTCACTTGAAAAATTTATGGGATTTTCGTATAAATTTGTTTTCATATTTTAATTTGTTTTTTCTTGGAAACATTGAAAAATAATTGAATTATTTTTATATCAGATAGTGAGTTATCAGACATATATTGAGTCCAAAAGACAAGCAGAGCTATTTATTATCAACAAAAAAATTGCCAATTATCTGCTTTTCTCATTGTTCATTGGACTTCATTAGTTTCATTATTCAGTTACCCACCAAAATAATTTATTATATTCCATTCGAAATAAACTCTTCCCTCTCTTTTTTTTACTCGTGGAAACTCATATAGAACACATTTGAGAAGAATTGTCTTGGTAAATTTATATGAGGCTGGCCAAGCTCCACTTAGGGAGCGAATATGGAAGAAGAAGAAGAAGAAATTTACAGGCCAAACATTTATAGAGAAAGTGATAGTGCATTATCATTAAGTTTTTTAAACATTGACTACTTTGCAAACATCGAATAATTGCTTGGTAGAACTTTAAAAGAATATTTCATAAAGTGATGAAATATATTTTATAGATTTTATGTTAATTTTACTCAAGTTTTTTTAATACAAAAGTATAAGTGTATTTACTTAAATATTTCTTAAGAGGTAATATGAATAGTATTTGATTTGACACCTATCAAAAATCAAAATTTCAAGTTTCTTAAATTACTCTATACCTCAAGTCAAAATTTTAGGAGTCAGCAGTTTTAAATTAGTTTTAGTTTTACCACTATACTTTACTCACAAATACTGAAAATTTAAGCATATCTACAATTTATTCAGATTTAGTAAAATTCTTCAATACCTGAGTACATAGTATTCTTAGCAAAAAAAAATCAAATATTACAATGAGTAAGACTATCAATAATTTGTTAATGAAAAACATTTTCAAATTGCTAAAAATACATATATTTATGTGACCTCAGTGCAAAACACCATAAAATCTTAGTGACCTTTTCAATTCCTGACGATGATAATAAATATATCAAAGTTTCCCATCGTAATAATTCATGACGTTTAACAAAAGATCTTGAAACTGTCCAAAAGCTTTCTCATTTATGAGTGTTTTGCCGAAAAACTCAAACGTAAGCTAAACATAACTGCCTTTCTTGCAAACAATCGTAATTTGTTGCCATAAATAAAAATCCACATCGACCTGTTCGCAAATAAATATGCGAGATAAAAACAGTAAAGTTTTCCAGCATAACAAAGTTGAGCGGTTGGAAATTTCAGTCGAGAAAACTGAAATAAATCAAAGCTTGGCTGTTTAAACTTTTAAGCTGCACAATGAAGATACTCGATGACAAAGGAAGCAAGCTTTTGTCGAAGCTTAATTTCGAGTCTCCAGAATCTCAAATTGATTTGCCGAATTGAAAAGCTTCAAATCAATCGCAGCTTTTGTGAGGTGCTACTTTTTATTATGTTGTTTACACCAACGTACTTTATTTTAATACAACACATTTAGGCGTTTTAATGTTGTGTCGACTGTATTGTTACTTTCTGTATATGTAATAAATGATATACTCTTTGAATACGTATTTCAATAACACTTCAATTAATAATTGAAAGAAATCAAGCATTTATATCTTTTGATATTATTTATTTCATAACATCAATATTTTCCACAAGTTTTCACAAATATTTTTTTTTCCAATTTAGAATGTTTTCAGAAATATTGTGATTAATAAATTAACAATGAAACTAAAATACTGTATCTATATTTATATGAATAGATTTATTTTCAATAATTCGACAATCTTTTAGAGTTTAAAAAATGCCAACCGTACCTCCAAACATTGGATAAAATTTAATTTCTTGACATTTGTATGCATAACATTTCTCTTGGAAGTCTATTTTTCATGGAAACTAGCTTCAATATATGAACAATTTAAAATATCAATTCACAATAAATATTATAATTTTATTTTAAGTAAGACTTACGTATTTTACAAAGCTATAGATATTGTAATAAGTTTTCCTTTTTGGTTAAGTGACTAAGACAAAAAATGTCAATAAGAATAATATACAATAAATGTAATTAATAATAATGAAACTTCATAGGCTTCTATTTATAATTTAAAATATTTCAATTGATGATGGTAAGTTCATGCAATATTATATTGTGAAATTGATTACAGCTTTATTGCTTCAATTTGGTATTTGATCTCCCTTCAATCAAGGCTTTAGTTGTGATCTCTTTTCCCTTTTCTATCGAAACATACCGCCATACAAGTGAATTTGTATTCAATTAAAAACAGTATACCTACGTCCCATAAAACGTAAATAATATTCTAGTTAATTTATCATTAAATACTAATAAAGTTTTTTTACTTTATTTTGGTAGTATTGTACAGTATGACACAGCTATAACACAATATACAGCTCCATAATTACGAGAGTTTTTTTATGGAAACTTGAATATGCCATTAAGAAATATGTAGGGAAATAATGGGTCATATTCTCGGTCGGCGTATATTGCTCGTTTACTGTAATATGTGTGTCTCTTAACAACCATATCCATCGTGGTTAATATGGTTATTTACAATAGGACTGCCCATTACTCGCTCTTAGTATCGCCTTAATGATAAGTAGTTTCTCAATGAAACTTTCAAAAAGCCATCTGATAATATACCTATACAAAATGCCCCATAAAAGCAAAGTCTTTTCAATCTTTTATGAGATTGTTTTCGAGCTTTTATAAGTCTGTCAAAAAGTGATTTCAGATAATGATAAAATAAGTAAATTATATTCATTATATTCGTAAGAAGTGACATAATACTGACGCTATTTATATCACATAATTATATTTATAGCACACCACTAACATATTAAATTGCTTAAGAAATCAATAAAACTGTTTTTTGAAATCGGTTCTCATAAAATGCTGCTTATTTGTGTTAATCATTTTAAATATATACCATGACCACTACGCAGTGTAAAAATGATCAGTTTAAAAGTAAAGTATATGGATCTTTGCATATAAAGACATGTCTTGATAGATTATTCTTCACCAGAATCGAATATCTATGATGTATCTAATAAGTATGAAGTTCTACATTTTTATAAAAAACAGATATGTAAATCGAACCCGTGACCTCCGGATTCAAAATGCGCACTCTGATTTCACGGCAACTCAAGATACGATAATGAATAAAAAAAATACGCAGTGATAAAATTTATTAATAAAGCTCAGCTGCTGTTTACTTGAACACATCTACTCCATTAAACTTTTATGGGCAGATTGAATCAGGAAATTCTTTACATCGTTTTATCTATAGATCACTAATACGCAATTTGTATTCCTTTTGGCTTTGAATGCAGCTTTTGGATGCAGTGAGCTTTTTTGCGAAAACACTTTGCACAAAGATGAGTTCGGATAAAATTTCTACCACAAATTTGAAAAGAAGTTACGTTCTTAAGCGTGATTCTCGCAACAAAATTGTACATGGACGAAATAATATTTTCTTGCTGAAATTCCGATCACGAACCCGCCTGTAAAATAAAAATAACAGTCCGCCACTAAGAAAAAGGATACGCTTTCTTATTGATAATTTATTACATCTTTAACGAAAACAACACTTGAATATTAATTCTCGCGGTAGTTTTGGGAAAAACAAGTTATTCGGCTTTGTCTGTTGTTTGGCAGGTCACTATTTATTATTAAGTCAGAAAAATAAATCACTTTGGCAAAAAAACTTTTAGTTTAATGAATTGAATAAAATTAAAAGGATTTTTTGTTTATATAATCTAACATAACTTATTGATATTCCAATAATTCTTCTTCTCCTGGCAAATCCGCGTTCCTGAACTCCTATTTCTAGCCAATATTCTTGCATTCTTTCATGTCATGCCAGCACTCAGTATCTTCGTTAAATACATATAGATCCTATTTAAATGCTGGTGGATTTGAAGAATAATAAGAAGTCGAGACATGTGGTATATGAAAGAAGTAGTTGAGTCAATTTCACCATCGTAGATTCATTCTTGAAATGATGCGCAGATTCATGCTTATTTTGTTATCTTTTTATGTAGAAAGAATTTATATGCACTGTCTTCAATATACGTCGAAAATACTTGCATTTAAATCTAATTTTGTAATACGTTTTAACCTTCATTAGTTATCGTGACTCATAAACGTATAGAACACCGTCTTCCACAATATTTCCAAAGTGAACTTATTCCACTATGAAAAAATGTATTTTAGAAGATTTTGAATGAGTATTTACTGTATAAAACAGCCACTTAGCATGCGAACCAGTAGAAAAAATCAATTTCAAAATACTGAAAACAAAAATAAACATCGAAAAATATTTTACGTGGTTATTTTATACAAAACAAATACGTCATCAAAATGTTCTGTTTTCAATTTTTATATAATCGAATAAGTTCACTTCAAAAATAAGTCCCTCATATTATATTATATGAACATATCTTATATTGTTTTACTTAAACAAAATTTATTGTAATTAAAAATCATAAACTTACTTTTATAGTAAAATTTATTTTATGAAAGCCGAAAAAATAAATCTGACGATACTGGACTTGTCTCAATCAAGGTAAATGCCTCAAAAGAGTCTCAACTTTACTTGCTAATTCTTCAAACCAACAGAATTTTGATGTCTTGGAAAAAGCGCTAAATATAATCTATAGAATATATTCGGTGAAACTACGGGTTTTACGAATGACGAAAAGCACTGCGCAAGAGTACTGCTTGACGATAGGGACTCTTAGAAGTGTCATACGGTATATATATGCTTCACTTAAGAAGCAGATATGGAAGGGGAAAAAGTAGGTATAATAAAACAAGTAAATTTATCATAAAATATACTTAGCGTAAATTAACGAACAAATTTTAGCACATGAAGTACGATTAACTAGTTATAATAACTATAAAAATGAATTGAATAAACTTAATAACTATAATGAATCACCTTTGTCTAGATTTTCAATTCAAATTCTACCTACTGTTTTAGTCAAAGTCTTGAATGGCCAAGTGATGAAAATAAATCATAAAAAATATACTTGATAAGTTTTTTGGTTATCTATCTGCTGGTATAAATTACTGCTTCAGGAATAGTTTATTTCGCAATAACAGTTGTTTTATACGCAAGATATAAATATATTGTGATATCACTGTGTATTATGTATTTTTTACGTATGCATTGAAAGATTTTAAAATATTTCTCTCATAATACTCAAAGGTATTATAAATTTATTTTTTATTTTTAAATAATAGAATTCCAACGAACTCTTTACGGTTTTCATTTCTTCGCATAATATAAGTATTTAATACCTCTCTCAAACAATATGAAAAATTCACAGTTATATACGAAACATTTTTGCCGATAAGTAACCTAAATATTTTATTTCTTACGAGCAAGATTTTTTCCTCTCAGCTTCTGGAAATACAAAAGCTTAATGAAATAAAAGAGAGGGATCCTTACGGGCATTATGGCCATAGTCTGACGTCACTGTTCGCCTAACATAGCATTGTTTTCCGTCTCGATTTTCCCCTTATAAATAATTGAATCCATTCTCTATCCTCGGGGTGTATTGGCTCCCATAAATACGTTACAATATTTTGGAAGAGTACCACAAGTGCCGTGTATGAATTGTGTCTACCCACTTGCCATAAGTTACTTTCTCGAACAGTAAATATAACTTATTAAGTATACGGTACTTATACATAACGTGTGGTTTAATTAAATTTCAGCAAAACCATTTATAGTTATTTGAGCAGTATAACACAATTGATGGTAGAAAAGAAATAATTGTATAATTACAAACAAATAATTATTTATTTTTTATTGTGGAGTATACGGATACGTAGAGTTCTGAGAAGAACACTCTCGTCTGTCAAAATTGGCTATTTTCAGGAGATAAAAAAATACTATTTTGATCTTTATCAATGTCTTCTTCTTCTTTATCCGAACCCTAAATCGAGCATATAGATACCATGTACCGCTTCCAAGAAACCCTGCCGCATATATTGTAGGATTTTTGCGGAAATTTCTGAAAGATCAAAAATGGAGGACTGGAGTCCTAATAGGTTGATTCATACGTTCAATTTCTGTAGTGAACATCTACACAATGTATAAATATATATGCTACAGTTTCAAATCAGACATGGCCTAACATTTTTTATATAATAAGAAAATAACAATTTCGTGAGTACAACACTATAAATTAATTAAAAATGGCAATCTTTGACAAAGACACACTTATTGGACAATATAAGGAATAATATTTGGGAAAAAAGAACGTCACGAGGGTGACCCTGTGAGGACAGGGAAAATTTTACAGGAGGCACAAAAAACGTTTGTCTAATGATTTTAGCCAAATTCCAAATATCAAATCATCACAACCACAGCACGAAAACTAAAACTGGTGTTTTATTTACCCCAATCTGGTATTATAATTTGAAAAAAACTCGTACAATATTTCTGGTGGATGTCTTTTTCCCTGATCGCAAACTTGACTAGCCATCCTTTTTTCGAAAGTTTAAAGCTAAATTTAGATACTAATTCAGTATTTTCAGCATATCTTTTTTTTAATGGAAACTGTATTATCTTTTATGCATAGTGATTATTGAAAAAATATATTTTGAAAAAAGTGACAGTTACGTATTTTTTCCTTACAATATTTATTATTTCTTAAAAATTTCCATTACTGCGTAGTCAACAATACATTTATTAAACTGAATGTATTAATTGATTTTAATCATCAAAAATTTCATGAACTAAATATAATATATAAAGCTCATTGCTGATCCAAAATTTAGCTGTAAGTTTATTCTTGAATTTACCTGTTTATATAATTGTATATCCAGGTACTTTCCAATGTCCATAAATCATGAATAGTCGAAAGTATAATATTTTATTCATACATTGATATTCTATGATAAATTATAGGTTTGTTTATGGTGAAAAATTTATGGATGTCAAAGACTTCACACCCACTTTACAATAGACAATGTTCCATTACGCGAGTTATTGTACTTCACTGACATGTCGCCAGAGACAAAAACTAGAAACGTTGTATAAAAATTCTTGAGGCTGCAAAAATTTATAGTAAATTTTTAAAAATGTGAAAGGAAAAGCTTTTTTAAAATTAAACACATTTTATTGATATCTTTTTGTAGAAATTTTCTACGTTTTTGTTCAGGCTTCTTTTGAAAAATATATATATTCAAATATATAAAATTAAAAAAAAACAAATACACACTGAAAATAAATTTCAATTTCAATTTCAAAATAACTACTTTTATTGAAGTAGAAAAATTACAAATTTTAACGTTGAGACCGCATCAAATCAAATATATTTAATACAATAAATAACAGTATTCGATGTTATCGTTCTTTCTTATTCACTCCTTGATTGAAGCATATAGTTAATTATGACACCTTCAAGAATCTCTTTAGCAACCAAGTATTCTCGCATTTTCCAAAGTCACAAGAGCATCACGTATCTTCGCCGGATATATGTTGTATAATATATTTAGTAACCCCTTAGGAAGCCGAAATCTGGTAAATTTTGGTATCCAATTAGAAGTCACTCTTGATTGTTTTGTTAAAGAATGAATGTACAATCAATTGTATATAAAATAATATATTGGATGTGGGGTTAAAATAAGCTTATATATGAACACATCATTGAATATTGAAGCCAAAAAATAATATAAAACTACTATAATTTGTCTATAAATTGAGCTTAATTACGATGCAAATTTCATATAACTTTAACGAGGTGCGTTTGTTCAAATATTTAATATATTTTTATTATAATTTTTATTCTGAGTTTTCATAAATGACACGAAATATGTATAAAATACAATACACTATTTCAATATAATAACTTTTCTTACGGAATTCATAGCTAACAAATACAATTACTTGATCATTTTGCGTTTTTGCATCTTGCGTTTTATAGATATTATACACAGTGAATATTCCCAATTACTTACTTTTATTATATCCATTCTCTATACGGAGCATATGGCTGCCACATGGCACCTCCAGGAATCTCTATCACCCGCCAGCCAATTTGCATTCTCCACGTCATGCCAGCATCGTGAATATTCAGGATAATACATTTATTCCTTCTCCATATGTCACCTGTTAGCGTCATTGGTTTTGTGCGCAACTACCAATCCAGAGAATGCGGATTCGATTCCCTATCTGTTGGATTTTTAAGCCCAAAAATACAGGACTGGCTGCCCATTGTGTTGAGCAATTGTCTGACAAACAATTCTCGTAAAAAAAATATTCTGTCTATAATATAATATAAATATACTCCACTTTTGGAGTGGATATCTTCACACTGTGTAGATTCATATGCTTCACTTTGGGAGCTAACATGGTGTAAAAAAATGTTTTTTTTTTGTTTTTTAAGTTTCATTTATATCTTTTATTATAATATGTATTTTATTACACTTTATGTGTACATAAAACTGGTGTATTTATATATTGATAATTTTAATACTATGTACTTTCTGGTTGTTATATATTTATATAAATATCTGTTAAGCCATTGGTTAATTATAAAACAGTGTTTTTTAAATTAAAAATAACTACAAATAGTTTTGTGTGATCAATTCATCGCTGGGATTTTCAAGACTTTTCAAAAACATCAAGGCCACAGAGCTTTATTATTTTGAAAAAATAAATCTAATAAAAGCTTGACAAGCTTTCTTGTAGCGTATGAAAATAGTGTCAGCATATAGAATATGAGTATACTGTAACGCCATATCGCAGAAAGGTTAATGGGCCCGTGTTCTTAGCGACAGGTGAGAAGCGGTACTTTGCTTCGGCGAATATTGAAAACGTAACGCGAGCAACAAAACACTCTTACGCGATACCCTGATATTACTTAACAATGGATACTAAGTAAGGTGACCTTCTTGTGTTATGTGACAGGCTAAATTTTGCACGACACTTTTCTGTACTATAATACAACACCAAGACATCCTTCTTTCGTACATTTTTAAGATAAGTATATCCTTACTTTGTGCTTTGAATAACATAGCATATTTACATTATTGCATTTTTTCTGCATATATTATATGAGTGTATATACACTTTGCTTAACTTACAATGGAGATACATTTCGAAACCACGGTCGTAAGTCAAATTTAACACGATGCACGAAAGTATGTAGAGATTACTATTAATTTTTGCAATAATAGTTTTATCAAAGTACACGATACAAAAAATGATGAAAAAATTAAAATTAAAAGTAACTATGAATGAGTGATCAACTTGAAAAAACTACAGATTTTTTTTTAATACCATGTTCGCTCTCAATTTGGAGCATATGGATCCACACAATGTGAAGAAATCCACTCCGAAAAAGGAGTATATGGAGCTTCGCAATGTGAAGACGGCTTGACAGATTATTTTTCACGAGAACTATTTGTCAGACAATTTTTCAACCCAATGGGCATCTAGTCCGGCATTTTCGAATTTTTAAAATCCGACAGATGGGGATTCGAACCCGCATTCCCCGGATCGTTAGGCACGCACACTACCAACTACGCTACCGGGGAGACAAAATTTGAGTGAATATGCAGTCTGATATACTTTATTATTATTTTTTTTTTAAAGATAATAATGCATTTTTTTTCATTATAAATATATTTAAAACACATGAATCCCATTATCTGTTTTAAAATCATATGTCGGTAGTAAAAGTTATCATTTTTAATTAGATATTCCATTCTAGCCTCTCAACGAATATGATCAATTTACATAAAATCATACAATACGCTATTAACATGAATAATATGAGCACTGATTTATTCTATAAAACAAAAATTAGTTCACCGCAGATTTTAAAAAGTGTCTTACATAACAACATGATTCCAAATTATTTTCCATCATCCATCTCTTTCTGACTAGCCTTACTACAAATGAGTGTAATTCTAACATTTTATCATCGCCTTAAACTTTAGCTAATAACCTAAAGTCAACACACTTCTGAGTAGAAGTTTTCATTCTGAAAGCTCTTACTATGTTTATCAAACTTATTTCTTTCGACGATCTAGCAAATTTCCGTTATTTTCATATATTAATACGAAATAGTTGTGATGGTAAATTATTGATTCTGTGTTATTACGGGGATACAAAAAAAACTAATTGAAAAAAATTCATCCCTATATATTATTTTTCAACTTAACTATTCGTTTCAAAATAATAAGAAAAAATAACTGCGTGCCCGGCATAAAGATTTATTCGCATAATAAGCTTCGTGTTTATTCAACAATCAAAATTCTGACAGTAGATAATGATATATCACATCATTTTTATACCTTTAATAAATCCATTCAATCCTTCTTTTAGTTCTGTACGAACAAACAAGTTTACTTGCAATAAAAAAATGCTAGTGTGAGAAATGACACTTTTTGTAAGCAAAGTAAAAAGATTACATCAAATTCTGGCTGACACTTAATAAATGGGAAGGTCAGCCAAGCGCGATAGGATTATCGTCTCTCTCTCTTCAGATATTTTTATCAATACTTCTACGAAGTGCCAAATCTTCACTCGGTATGATTTATCGAAGCTTCAAATTCTGACATTTTTTTCTAGATAACATCGCTTTCCATAATATACCTTATAAGCTTTTTTCAGTCATTACTTCAAACAATATTTTTACGATAAGGAAAGTTGTCAGGAAACGCGTTTCTAGATTAATAAGCGATGTTTACTTAAGGCTGTTGCGGAAATATTTAGCGTCGGCCTTGAGTCATGTTTTTTTTTTAAACAAATGAAATACTTCTATAGACAGCACGCACATCTATGTATTTTACATGCAAGTTTTGGTAATCTGGAAAAAATAAAATTTTTCTTTAAGTAATTCACAATTAAATGGCAAATTATTTTATGGTTAAAAATTATAATTTTGAAGGAGATTTGTAAGATTTATGACAAGTTTTTTTTTAAATAATAAATTAAAAATGCAATCGTTTATTTTCATAAAATTTCTCAAGCCACCAAAAAAAATGATTTTTTATAAATCGCGATACTGTAAAAAACGAATCATGGCCGTATGAACAGAACTTTACCCACACAGCACCCGCACCGACAGTAATATTGACGCGCATATCACTTCCTTCTGTTGCTAATTTGATACCACCTAGGTTGATAAAATAAAACACACTCACATCAACTTCTTTGTTATTACCAGCAATCATCACGGTCATTATATTTTCTTCATCAATTGTATAAACTTTAAACTTTTTTGCAACGTCATAAACTTTAAAAACCATGACGAATTTCAAAAAACAAGAATTTCTTAAAATTGTTCTTTCTATAATGAAAGAATTACGTTGATTTTCCATACAATAATAATCTCTAGTATAATCTATCAATTTTAAAAGAAATGATCTAATTCTAGCATAATATTTATTTTATAAACTGGCCATTATATTTTATAAAACTTTTAACAAAAACTATAATGTCCTGAAAATATAAAAAAAAGTTTAAAATTTTTTATTAAAAAGCTTGCCATTGGGTTTAAATACAATGAGTTGAATACATCTGCTTTCAGTAGTTTCAGTAGATTCATATTCATAAAATGAATTATCAAAGTATTTCCACCGCACCAAGAAAGCTTCAGTAAAATTTACTAATCTTCTTTTTCATTAATATAATTGCTAACTTGAGAAAGTAGTTCCACTGAATATTATTTATTCAGAATATATATTTACAAAGTTTGAAATAATAAGAAATGCTTTCAGGCATTTCTCGTTGTTTCTATAGACGTGATTAGTTTCTCAAAAGCAAACTAATTTAATAAAATCATAATAAATACAAATGTCATTCTACGAAATAATAATATTTCATTTTTAAAAAAGAGCTTTTTAAGTGTAATACCGTTATATTTAACGAAGTTTCCTTGATTATTGATACCATCCACTCGAGGAAAAATGACTTTAGGTCATAGATTCCCAATTATTTTTGGCATACCACCAAATTACTCATCGCAAACTTGTCGTTGTTTTAGCTCTCATAATTTATAATTATAAATATCATCTTTAAAAAGCCACTGACCCACAGGTTGTGTGGGTGATGCTTTTGTATCCATTATCGTCCCTCTATAAAGCTTTAGCGCCCACTTTGGGAATGTTTTGGATATATGATATTTTATAGATTACCATATTTTGAATATTTTTTAATGTCTTTAAAAGTATAATTACAATATTAATACAACAAATGAATGTTATTAAATGTTACCAATTCGGCAGTAACGTTTATATTTTTTAAAATACTGATTGTTTTCTCAAAGCTACTATTCATTCAAATCCTTAAACTTTTCTATTAAATGACCACATTTAACAGATTTTATATTCCAGTGGCTGTTATGCTAAGTGCTTAGTGTAATTCTAGGATGACGTTTTATTAATTTAGATGATGAATTCAAAGTGCTAAATTATCTAATTTATCAAAGTTTTTCTACTACGTCAAACTTTTACATCTAGTAGTTATGTAAATCTTTTTAAAAAGCTACGTAAAATTTATACCAGAAAAGCTTTTACACGAATTGGTTAAGCTTGTGTAAATATTGATTCCATAATAATACGTTGCAACGATGGTCAAGATAATGAAAATGCATGGGCGTTTTTTATTGACCTCTACGTATCCGCCCTGATGAGTTGGGCGGAAAATTATTTCTTGTTGATACGCCCAGTTTCTTAATAACAACATAATGAAAGACTCGGTGCCTACATAGAATAGCTTTACCACACTTACATGGGTTATCAATTTTCTACTTTAATTAAGCCTTAAAGCTTTCTGTAAGAAATATATAAACTTAAACAATACAGCATTAATTAAGTTACTCTACGATTAAGCAGGAAGAAATTAATAAATTAAAATAATTTAGTTTTTTTTCTTTTATCGTGGCATCGAACTACACTCCATTTATTCTGTTATACTGGGAGATCTTTTATTGATATTTCAACTGATAGCTAGTTCAGTTATGATATCATATTGAAACTTCAAATAGCTTCGACATATTTATGTAAGCTGACATCCAATTATTAATTTAAGTATCTTTATTCAAGCAATGTTTTGTTTCATGAAAAACATGTTTGTAACCCACATAGAGCAAATTTTACAAGAGGCGCCACAAACGTTTATTTAATGATTTCACGCCAAGGTCAAAACATTATATAGACGCAACTTTGAAGTACACGAAAATTAAAATTTATGCTTTTTTGCTGAATATAATATTAATTTAATAAGTTATTTAAGAAAAATCAGTACAATTTATTAGATGGAAGCAAATTTTCCTGTTCGTTAATTTCACATGTCATTATTTTTTTTAAGTTAAAAGCAAAATTTATACACTAATTCGGCTTATTCAGCTTATTTATATCTTATACTTTATAGAACGTGTATTTAATTATATATAATACCTTATGATAATCGAATAAACGCTATTTTGAAATATTGAAGGTTGCGAAATGTTCCTTCCCACCGACAAATTATTACAATTTAAATGGCAAAATGTACTCAGAAATAATTAATTATAAATAATAGTTTACGAATAAAGAATTACGAATAGTAAATAACGTACGACGAATGCCGAATAACGAATGTCGAATATCGTTTAAATTTAACATGTTAAATTGTGAGTGCGTGATCGCCACACGCATTCGCCATTAGTTAAATAGACGTCAGTAAAATACAATTGATTGTTTTAATTAGTAATGACTTTTGATAATTCCAAAGGATTTTTTTAAGCTTAGATGTCTCGTGTCTATTTCAAAAACTGCCATAAACTTTTCGGATCGGTCGACGCAAGGCGGATTAAGAGCGATCGCATCTT